>JASAMX010002385.1:0-31573 GCA_030248175.1 Microlaimidae sp. YZB2_3 | reverse complement strand
ATTGTGATGTTCTTGGTTAGGTTAGTGTACTTCGTTTGAAATTTTTGAAAGAAAAATTATCATGGATGTTTTTATTTTAAACAAACGTCTTCACGCCAGGATTTTAAGGACCCTCAAAATCTCTTATAGTATTGGTGATCACATCATATATGTTTTGTTTTGTAGGAATGGTTGTGAGAGGACCTGTTTTAGCCAGTCAGCGCTTGGGGAAAATTAATCCACTCAATGAGAGATCTTTATTTTCCTAAGCGCTAATTTAGCTAAAAGTGATTCTATAACGACATAACTCTGTGAAGATATTTAACGTTGAACAATTTTCGTTTAAATAAAAGAGTTTTGATTGAACATCGTGTTTTTGCTAAAAGGTATTTTGCTTTACCTAAACAACAAAATGAATATGCTTGATGGTACAGCTGATTGGAAACCTAGCTAGGGATTTTTAAATGGTTTGAATTATTAAAAAAACAATAAATCACCATAAGCATCTTTGGTGGAATGGCCACGAATGGTACAGGTATCCTTAGTAAAGAACTTTGCACGTAACCTACCAACTTAATTGGTAGTTTGTTTTAAATAAGCCAGCAGGTTACATAAACCCTCGGTGGGTTGTCGTCAAAGACAACCACCGTTTTGTAAAAATATCTTTTGTCAAAAAATTAGTAAATTTCTTAAAAATCAAACGTTAAAACATAATTCAAAATCTAGCCTCTAACTAAATTAGAAAAATAATGATTTATTTTATTTTAATTGTTTCATTTCTAAATTCTAAAATGTGTTTTTAACGGCTAAAAACATTAGCCTCAGCGTCTTCCAAAACGCTTTCAAAGGTAGTCTTTTTGCCAAACTTCATTTAAGTCAAAATTGCTCAAATGTTTCGTTTATTAGACATGTTTTTCT
Organism: Microlaimidae sp. YZB2_3; assembly: GCA_030248175.1. Taxonomy (NCBI): domain Eukaryota; kingdom Metazoa; phylum Nematoda; class Chromadorea; order Desmodorida; family Microlaimidae; species Microlaimidae sp. YZB2_3. The sequence goes on along the minus strand of JASAMX010002385.1, from coordinate 30,676 downwards.
GCTGACTTGCTCGCCGCAATGCGGTCTGTTACGCCTGTGTAATTAGGCATAAAATAAACATTTAGTGTAAACCTTTGTGTAACTTCTTATCGCCGTAATAAATCTGTCTGCCAACGCAGCAACCATTCACAAATTACATAAACCAAGTGTTTATCGTTTTTAAACAAAATAAGCTTAAGAGTCACATCCAAACCACACGATACAGATCCCACACGACACATTAAAACCACGAAATCTAAACCTTGAGCCAATCCCTCATTTTTCCCCTTTAACGAAACGTTGAAAGTGCTCTGGTATTTTTAATGTTTCGTTAAAAACTAAACCCTGCATAGAAAAACTACTTTGCAACTTATGCTGTTCTTTCCCAGTTCAGTAGCTTCGTTATTTTTCAAGCACACCTTGGTTGAGGTCTTGAAGTAACTTTTTGAAGGACTTGAGCAAAGCTCGAGTCTGCTATCACCGTTAATTTTCAACCCCGTTATTTCAAGGTTTCAATCAATAAATTACCTCGTTGGTGAGTCTACTGCAGGCAACAAACCAATTGCGCACCAAATACGTTTTTTTGAGCGTTTAAACGTTTAATAAACGTTTTGTTTTTTTTGGCCTCCATATTCCTCAGTTTTATTTGTACAAAGTAGGGTAGCTGACTTAATTTCGGCCAAAAAAACTGGCTATAACTATTGCCAAACTAAACAATAAAAATTTTTAAAGGTTGCAAATTTATCCTTAGGGTATTGTTCTTGATGCATATAACTTAATTTTTCCCGTTTGCAAACTTTAATAGTTATTAGCAAGACTTTAAATAATTTTGTCAAAACCTTAAAAAAACAAATTTCAGTAACTTGTATTTTTTGTTGAATTTTTATTTTTGGCTTAAAAAACGTCAAAAAAAGTCAAACGAGCAAAAAAAATTATTTATAAATACGGTAGTACAATGATATTTAAAAACAGTAAAAAACAACAGGTTCTTTTACTAAAAATTTAAGCTGCCCGAAATTAACGGAATCTTAAAATGCGAAGTTAGTTAAACGCGTTGCCAAGTGATTTTGAAGAAAACATCAAAACATAAAAATTAACAACGTTGAGCCTTAAATAGAAGACATTTTAAGGTTATATTTTGCTTCGTTCTAAATTTGATGCAGTTTAAACTAAACACAAAGCAAAAATTAAAAAAATCACAAAAAATTCGTTTTTTGCATGAAAATGTTGATAATGCAGAATAACAAAAATAAAAAACTTTTGCAAAAACACTTTATTCAACATTAATCCAGTTACTTTTGTGCTAGTTCTTTTGTGTTTTAAAAATAAGCCAATTTTCTAACAACCTAAATTCGTAGCCAAAATTAAAGCCTGAATTAAGTCAGATACTCCATATGTAAAAAGTGCTTACCAAGTTCTGTAGTAATTGTTTCAAATAAAATCACCTTAAAACGTTGTTTTTAAACTTAAAACAATAAATAAGGCACGTTTTGTTAAAAAAACTAAATAGAATAGTTTAGCACTAGCTAAGATTTCTGCAAGACTAATTAACAAATCAAAAACAAACTGATAGGGTATCTGACTTAATTTCGGCCAGGCCTTAATGTCGGCCACCAATTTAGGGTGTTAGAAAATGTGCTTATTTTTAAAACACAAAAGAACTAGCACAAAAGTAACTGGATGAATGTTCAATAAAGTGTTTTTGCAAAAGTTTTTTATTTGTGTTATTCTGCATTATAAACATTTTCATACAAAAAATGAATTTTTTGTGATTTTCTAGATTTTCTATTTGTGTTTAAACTGCATCAAATTTAGAACGAAGCATTATATAACTTTAAAATAACATCTATTTAAGGCTCAAAATTGTTAATTTTCATTTTTTGATATTTGCCTGAAAATCACTTTGCAATGTGTTTAACTAACTGTGCATTTTAAGATACCGTTAATTTCGGCCACCTTAAAATTCACATGAAAGAACCTGTTTAACACGGTTTGCACCATCATATATATGGGTGGGGTTACATAACACATAATTTACTAGGTTGTATTAAATTATGAATACATCGGAAGGAATTTCTTAAAAATAATATAGAAACACAAAAAAGTCAGGTTATTTTTTTGGCGCAGGGATGCAGTCATATAGTGAATATAGTAAAAATCAGTATCATTGTGTTCCCCCACCCAACCCACCACTGAACACGATATAGAGTATCAATGCTTCAAAAAGTTGTGAAAGTAATTTAAAACACAGTAAAATTGTCAGGTTATTTCCTTTGGCGGAGGGATTCATTCATAGGAGTTACATAGTAAACACCTGTGCGGGCTTGAGTAATCAAACTACCAATTGACTAGGTTTGAACAATCAATAAACCTGTAGATGAATTTCTCAAAGATTATTGAAATGCAGTTAAAAAAACTCAGATAGAAGGTAAAAAGGTTATTTTCTTGGCGGAGAAATACAGTCAGATAAGAAACATCAAAGATAGGCAAGGGTTGGTGTGGAATTATGCCACCCTTTAACTTTTTTACGTTTTGTTTATCCTGGGTTACGTAATCGTGGTTTTTTTGTGTTTTAGGCTTTTGTTTTTGTTTTTTTAAACCTAAAAAGTGGCCGAAATTAAAGCGGATTTTGTTTTTTGTTATTTTTAGGTTAAAAATATAAAAAAACTTAATTGAGTGGAATAAAATTTTACCAGGCTTTCTGTAAAGTTACCTGGCTGTAATAAAAGCCATTTGATGTTGAAATATTTTTTCACACCAAAAAAAAATTCAACAAAAAAACGTGTTATTAAAACTTGTGTTTTTTAAGGTTTTGACATAATTATTTAAAGTCTTGCTAATACCTATAAAACTTTCCAAACGGGAAAAAATTAAGTTATATGTACTAAGAACAATACCTAAGGATAAATTTTCAACTTTTAAAAATATTTATCGTTCGTTTTAGCAATAGTTATAGCCTGTTATTTCTAGATGGACGAAGTTAATGGCACGCGCCTTAACTTCGGCCACTATAAAAACAAAGTTTAAACCTCCACTGATTTTTAAGTGTAACAGAAATTTTCAAAATTTCCACTGGAATAACAAAAATAGCTGTCGTTGGATTTTTAGAACAAATTGGGGCTCGATTAGAAGTGCCAGAAAAAAATTATCCATAAAAATGAAAAAAGGTGGCCGAAATTAAGTCAGTTACCCTACTAGGACTAGGACTAGGACTAGGGCTAGGACTACGCAAAAATTTTGGCCTTTAACTAGTACTATACTAGTTAACGTTTGGGGTAACTAGTACTAGTACTAGACTAGACTAGACTAGATAAAAAATCCTGGACTACTTTTACCACTAACACATATGTACTTTTAAACCAGTTTTTTGACTAAATGTTTTTCAAGTGCTCCTTATCTAAGGGCTCCTTTGAAGAAAGAGGTCCATTATAAAGATGCCTATGGTGATTTATTGTTTTTTTAATAATTCAAACCATTTAAAAATCCCTAAGCTAGGTTTCCAAATTAGCTTTACACCATTTAGCCTAATCTATTTTGTTGTTGAGTAAAAGCAAAATACCTTTTAGCAAAAACACGATGTTCAATCAAAACTCTTTTATTTAAACGAAAGTTGTTTAATGTTAAATATCTTCACAGAGTTACGTCGTTATAGAATCACTTTTAGCTAATTAGCGCTTAGGAAAAAATAAAGATCTCTCATTTAGTGGATCAATTTTTCCCAAGCGCTGACTGGCTAAAACAGGTCCTCTCACAACCATTTCCACAAAGCAAAACATATATGACGTGATCACCCATACTATATGAGATTTTGAGGGTCCTTAAAATCCTGACGTGAATGCGTTTGTTTAAAATAAAAACATCCATGATAATTTTTCTTCAAAAATTTCAAACTACTCTAATCGTCCCGAGAACCAGAAGCTTTACCGTGGTGTGATGCATCATTAAGCCTAATTTGTTTTGTGGTTACAAAAAAGGAAGGTTCTTTATCTTTTGTCGAAAATTCGTTTATCCGGGAACAAAAATAAATAAAATCAAATCAGTTATTTCTTAAAAATTAAAGCGTATTTTTTAAGCAAGGTGAGATCATATAAACATTAGGAACAGGTTTAAATATTTCAAATAGATGCAAGGTTAATAAATTAGAATTATTTGTATTAGCTAAAATAAACTACCTCTTTAAAGTATAACTTATTAAAATATTGTCCTCAAAACAAAGTACCTTACATAAATAATGAATAAAAAGACGGTCGATAAAACTTTTATTGGGTACATTAAAACGTGACGTTTCGATTGTTTTAAACAATCATCATCAGACGAAGTAGACAACTAAGGCAAAAATAGAGTTTTAAAACTACAATTAAATTATATATATAATAATGGGTAAAACTAAAATAATACTCTGGAAAGCAAAGCAAAAATTATTATGAAAGCTAGTGCATTTGGCTAAAACTAAATATTATAGTTACTCATTCAAGTGTGGTATCTGCAACGATACCAATTACATCGGCAAATCAATTCGCCACCTGCATACCAGAGTGCCCGAACCTCTCGGAGTCAGCCCTTTAACCGGAAGACCGACCGCACATAAAGAAGCTATCCTAGATCATATTTTAAGTTGTGGCTATGGTGCTAATATAGGTGATTTTAAGATTTTGTGTAGAGCTAATAATGATTTTCATTTGCTTATTAAGGAAAGTCTTCTCAAAAATCAAGCTAGGCCGGTCCTCAACAAAAACATTTCTTCTTTGCAACTCGGTTCTTTTTAACACTTTCTGGTCTGTCTAAAATTATTTTTTGGGTTTGTTTTAACAAAATTCTTTTTGTTGTTCCTTTTGTATTTGAAAGTGTTTTTGTTTGGCTGTTTTTTACTTAGCTTTTTCCCTAAGTTTTAACGCCTGTTTTTTTTATTTTACTTTTTTGTTTTCCACCATTTGTGTTCTTTTGACCTTTTGCTACCCGTCTTATTAGTAATTATCCCTTAATCCCATTTTTTCATGTCAGCTCTCTTTCTGTTGTGTGTTTTAACGAAAGCTTTTATACAAAATTCGTGTTTTTAGCGTAATGAACTCAATTTTCTTTTTATCAAGTTTTTCGTGGTTTGTTTTATACTTTCTAATCGTGTATTTTATCAAAAATTTTTATTTCTAAAATTTGTATTATCTGTTCTAATATTTACATTTTCTATTAAAATCATTAAAAAATTTTTAAATCTCTTTTTTATCAAAAACTATTTCTAACTTTTTAATTACCTTGGGTTTTTGTTTTTATTTTTATGTTGTCAAAATTCTAAATCCATCGTTTTATATATATTAGGTATTTGCGGTTTTATTGCTTACAGTCGCGTTAAAAATTTTTGTCTATTTTATCAGTGTTGTTTTACCACATTTTTTAAATCTTCTTTTAAACCAGTACTTAAGTATCCAAAAATTTTAGCGTCCTTTTGCAAAATAATTAACTTTCAATAAAACTATAATATTTAGCTTTAGCCAAATGCACTAGCTTTCATAATTTTTGCTTTGCTTTCCAGAGTATTATTTTAGTTTTGCCCATGTTTGCTTTGCTTTCCAGAGTATTATTTTAGTTTTGCCCATTATTATATATATATTTTAATTGTAGTTTTAAAACTCTATTTTTGCCTTAGTTGTCTACTTCGTCTGATGATGATTGTTTGAAACAATCGAAACGTCATGTTTTAATGTACTCAATAAAAGTTTTATCGACCGTCTTTTTATTCATTATAAGAGGTCGTTTTCCGGTATCTCAAAGTTTACCTTATATAAACTAAAATGGTGATTACTATTTCTAGTATACAATAAAACAACTCAGAAAAAAGTTGAGTTAGCTGAACTATTTACAACATTTAGAACAATTCCTTATTTTATGGATTTATTTAACACAATTCCTAAATCCTTACTTTTATTAACATGCACAATGTTTTATTAGCTAGTAAAATACCGAAATTGTTTTTTTCTTAAAATTTATAAAAAATAAACTGTTATAAACATGATTTTAATTGCAAGTTTGGGCATATCAGCAGAAGCTAATAACGAAAACATTAAAATCATTAAAAATCCTAAACAATTGCAAAGTATATCAATTTACATTGGACCGAGAAAAAAACAGATGTTTTTTTAGGAAACATAAATTTAATTGCTATTTATTGTTTACACAATGTTAGTGTTTTTAGTGCAAAACTTAGTGTTGGAAATTTTTTTTCTAAAATTGCTCAAGAATTTTTTTTTAAATCTAAGACTAAAGTTAAAATACATCCGTCGAAATTCAGAGCCTAACCGCTCGCCGTCAAGAAGAAATAAAGAATGAACGCTTGAGAATAAAAATAACTAAAAAAAAGTTTTCAGAGATGATGTAACCAATTATTATTAAGTTCGTTCAGGTGTTTCTCTTCACGTGATATTTTCTCGAAGAACGAGTGGTTAGTTTATCACCTAGTCAATTTCACCCTGATAGAATTTATTTTTAGATATGAGAGTGTCTATATAAAGAAAAATAAATAAATAATAATTGTCTACCAAAATATATAGAAACAAATTAGCAAAGTTAGCCATAAATTTTAGCTCTCAATAAACCGCAAAATTTTTTCCGTCATTACACCACCGCATTCCCGTGTGCTGAGGCGTTTTATTTACTGCGCTGTGTAATATTGTATTAACATAAAATTTACTTATTATAATTGTTATAAGATAAAAAATTTCAAAAATTTTTTTTATCAAAACTATTGTATGCTATCGAAGATCATTACTCAAAAGTCTTGCGACATTTGCTGTTAAATTAAGCTTGTAAAAGCTAAAAAACTGATTTAAAATTATTTGGCTCTCGGATTCATTTTTTTCTTGTCTGCCCTGGAATATGCATGTTACAGCGTTGCTAAGCGCCTGTTAAACATCTTCTTACAACGTTGTGGCCGAACTCTTCAGCTCTGTGTAACTCGTGTGCGCCTATACCATGGCAGCCTGTGCGCAGTGCACGCAGCAAATAGCAACAACCGAAACGACTGTGCCGTGTAAATTTTGTTCAAAATCTCTACATGTAAACTGTACAGGTATTTCAAAAGCTACGCTTGACAAGCTTCTTATTATTCAATCTACGCTTGAAAAAAAAAGCCGTTCAGGTTATCCGAGACTGGCCTTTTGGCTAATGACTCTTTTTAAAAAACGGCTTGAGATTTTGGACACTAAATTGGATTTAGTTGTTTCGGCTGTGACTGATAAGGTTCTGGCTGAACTATCAAGTTTTGACGAAACAGGCAGAGATCAGGACGATAGTTCAAAGCAAGATACTGACTGAACTCTAGTTACAAAGGCAAAAAATAAGCCTAAAAAAAGCCGGCCAAAAGCCTAAAACTTTTGCTGAAATAGTCTCCGACTCTGTCGCTAGCAAGTTACACCAGTGCTGTCTGGACGACAAAAATTCTAAATTTTTGGTGGTTCGAAATTTCGCTGAGAATAACGAGTAGCAAAACCTAATTTCTGCGTCTCGAATTATCTCCACTATTGCTTCAGAAATTATCCAATTAAAGTGGTTGATGTTTTTCGTATTGGATCATATGTGGGAAGAAATGGTCGTCCCAGGCTTATGAAAATTGAAGTTGAGCATACAGCGGATCGAAATTTTATTCTAGCCAATTCACATAAGCTGAAGAATCATCCTGATTTCCAGCAGGTTTATTTGCGAGAATCATATTCCAGAGACCAGTTGCAGCATATTTATTCGGTTTACCACGAAAAAAAACAATCTAAAAAAGCAACATGGCGAAAATTTAATTTTGTTAAGCACGTGGGAAAAGATCCTTTTCAGTGGCATGTTTGTGAAGCTACAAACGGGAGCCTATTGAAAACGGACGTAAAAAGAAGGTAAAACAGAAGATGATAATCAGAAACACCCAAAATAGATAGGGCGGGTAAAGGTAACTTGCCATAATTGCAAAAACAATATAAATGTAAAAGTAAAACTAATAAATGCCAGATCTGTAGTAAATAAACTTAATAACTTATTATTTTTGCTTGATGAGGATACATATGATATTATTGTAATAACTGAAGGTTTCTCTCACCGGAAACACCAAATAGTTTTTTGACTCAATACAAAATAAACACCTTTTTTAGACATGACCGAAATAGAAATAGGGGAGGGGTGTGTTCTTTTAAAAAAAACTTTTAAAGTTGTGCAAGTTAAAACGTCGCCATTTTACAGTTCACTTGAGCATATTTGTTTAGATATTTTAACGATTCTAGGACACGAGGGTACTGGACACGAGGGTACTGGACACGAGGGTACCGGACACGAGGGTACTGAGCTAAGAAAAAATACGTTTGCCACAAATATGTAAGTTTTTTAAACTGAATGAGCAGAACTAAATTTTAATCGTTTGAACGTGAAGACAATTAAACTTTACATGAGTTGTTTCGTTTTTAATTATAAATAACATTTTTTCTTGCTTAAATATAATGCAATTTAATAATCAAAAAACTATGTAAATTGTTAAAAAAACATCATACTAAAACATGAAATTTTGAAAGGTTATTTTACACACAATTTATACCATGGGTTTTTAATAAAAACAATGATAATGTTTGAAGGTATCTCCGAATCTCTGAAGCTTCGATACCTTGCCTTTGAAAAAACTAAAGAATTATTATTAAACAACCATGAAGGGAATGAGAACGCCAAGAAGTTATTTAATGGCTGTGTTTTTTTTCTAAATCATATAATCGTACGAAAATACGAAGCGAGTTTCAGTTTTTTGCTGTCTTTTTTATATTTAAACTCTTTTCATCGACTCTTGATTAAAATAAATAAGTTTTTTTGATAAAATCTTTAAAAATAATAACTCCTGCAAAAATAGATTTTAGCAGTAGAAATGTAAATAATAACTTCTTGCCTTTTTTAGTCCACTCTAGCTTTAGGAATTTACTTGAACACATGTTGATCATTTAAAACAAGGCAAACAACAAAAACATACAATTGTAAGATTTTTTATGTATGATATTTCATACATTTAAATCTAAGTATAAAGTAGTGAGTTAAATAATCCAACAACGGATCTTTGAGAGTTTTCAAAACCCATTGCACGGTAAACTTTATTTTCCTAAGCCTAAGCAAAACCCAAAAATTAAGCTAAACTTTATCATAAGATATCAATAATATTGTGCTTTTTAAGAATACCAAATAATTTACTGTTAAAAAAGGCAAGCAGTTGTTTTTCGGAAAATATTTTACTAAAATGTTTTATTTGCAATTATTTCTGTAGTTATTTTTTCTGTTAAGGCATTTTTAAGAATTCTTTTTTTTCAACACACCACGAAAAATAACCACAAAATGTTTTGACAGCACAATCAAAGCAAAACAGCAACCTTAATGCTTATTATTTTTGAAGTCGTCTCATAGATTTCCAAGATTTTTAAAGCTAGTTATTATATAAAAAAAATTCACGAAAATGTATACAAATTATCACCAAATAAATATAATAATTTTCTGGCCAGTGTAAACTGGCACACAATTAAAAACCAATGCATAAACAGTGATGGGTCAGAGGATGTTTTGCTTTTTAGTAGTAAAATCTCTGAAATTTTAAACTATTGTATTGATTTTTATGTTCCAAATGTCCCTGAGCGAAGGTTAAAACCCAAGTATCCTAAAAAAATTAAAAAACTTGCAGCAAACAAATTAAGATTGTGTGACACTATGTGTCCCTTCCGTGAAAACTCAATGTACAAGCGTTAATAAAAGGCTATTATATTTCTAATTTCATTGTCTAGCCTATGGTGTAATGGATAGCACGCCAGAGTCGACTTTGGAGGTTACAGGTTCAATTCCTGTATCGCTCATTTTTTAGCAAAGAAAAACCTAAAAACAGCTAATATAAAAAGCTAAAAAGAGCTAATTATTTCGTATTCTTTCTTTCAAAAACTCAATTTATTCGGCCTCATATTTCTGGACGTCATATTTGGTGACGATACACGTCCATTGGTACACCACATATGTGTCCTTGCCCTCCTTGCCGTGACCGGCAGGTTGTAATCAGGGTTAGCTCCAAAAAGTAGGGCGTGGACTAGTGGTGGACCTGTGGCTCAGACCTTATATTTTTTGTCAGATTGGAAGGCTGCGCGCTTCAATCTTAGTGGGGAGGTGTCACAACTCTTGTTGTGTTAATATTTCAGAAATATGACGCCTTATAAATATATGAGTTGTAATGTAACACTGTCGAGCGATGGTGTATCCCAGCACGTCAGTCAATGAGGTACTGAGGTTAGAGATTACGGGTTCAAGTCCTGTATCGCTCATTTTTCAGCAAAAAAAAAGCTAAAAACAGCTAATTGTTTCGCATTCTTTCTTTCAAAACCTCGATTTATTTGGCCTCATATTTCTGGACGTTACAATTGCATAAATTAAAAAAACAAAATTCCGAATTTAAGCAAGCCTATAAGGAAAGCTGCAAAACCTTTGACATTGCAGTAAATGACTATTATGAACAAAAAGAAACTAACGTTAAATAGCGGTAACTTAAAACAGTTTTATAATTATGTAAACAGTAAAATAAATAGTAAAGTTGCTATTTCTCCACTTCTAAAAAAATTCCAGTTTTGCTGCTGAAGATTTTGAAAAAGCTACTTTATTTAATGACTTTTTTGCATTGGTTTTTATTCAATATAACAAAAATTTTCTACTTTTGTGAAACAGGTTCCTGATAACGTTGGTCTCTTTTCTGTCGATTTTCCATATGATAGCGTTGCTAAAGCATTAAAAAAATTGCCAACAAAATTATCTCAGACACCAGATGGTTTTCTAGCCTATTTCCTTAAGATGATCGCCAATGAAATTACAGTTCCGTTTTCAATGTTATTTGAAATGAGTATGAAAACTGGAGTGTTACCTTCCAGCCGGTCACTCTCTATTATAATACCTGTTTATAAAAAAGGCCTGACATCGATATTAAAATAATTATAGATCCATAAGTTTTACTTCTGTAATATGTAAAACTATAAAAAGAATCAGAACCGATTGTATATTACAATATTCTATAGAAAATAAATTAATAGCAGATGAGCAACACGGTTTTTTATCTAGGCGTTCAACGTGTACTCAGTTATCTGCTTTGTTAGAGGACTGGACTAAGGAAGTAAAAAATTGAAAACGCATTGATTGTATGTATATTGATTTCTAAAAAGCCTTCGACTCGGTCTGTCACTCAGAATTATTAGTAAAATTGAAAGCTTATGGTATTGATTATGAATTACTGACATAGATCAAAAACTTTTTTTCTGGTAGAACCCAAACGGTTTAAGTAGGTAAAAGCTTTTCACATGAAGTTAAAGTAAATTCGGGGGTCCCTCAGGGGTCTGGACTTGGCTCACTTCTTTTTGTAATATATATCAATGATGTAATAAATTGTATTGAAGATATTTGTGGTGTAAAATTATTTGCTGATGATATAAAGATGTATAGCAGTAGAACAAATCACGACTCACCAGCGTTAAAAAATTCCTTAGAAAATTTTAGTAAATGGGCGGCTGACTGGCAGCTCAATGTTGCATTCCAAAAATGTACTGTTTTGTCTGTTGGAAATCTTAATATACCTCAGTGTGAATATCATCTGGCAAATAATTCAGTTGAAAATGTATCTAAAATGCGAGATTTAGGAATATTAATTACAAGCGATCTTAAATTTTCCTATCATTGCGCTCAAATTGCAAGTAAAGCTTACGCTAGAGCTTATTTGATATTGCATAGTTTTAAAAGCAAAAATCCATACTTTCTCTTGCGTGCTTACAAAACTTATGTTCGCCCGCTTATTGAATCATGTTCCCCCGTTTTTAGCCCTTTTAGCATTGGTGATATAAAAACATTAGAAAATGTTCAAAAATATTTTACCCGAATCCTTGTTCATAAATGTAATCTGCCTTGTACTGATTATCAAAATCGACTTAAATTTTTATACTTGGAAAGCCTTGAGCTTCGACGTGTTAAATTTGATCTTTGTATGACATACAATATTGTGCATAACAAAGTGGATTTAAAATTTGAACATTTTTTTACTTTGGATAATACTTGCTACAATTTAAGATGTAATTCTCTAAAGTTGAAATTAAACGAAAAGTATAATTATGATGTCCGTAAATTTGCATTTTCGCAGCGTGTAGTTCCTATTTGGAATATTTTGGATAACCAAATTGTAACAAGTAATAGTCTAGCTATGTTTAAACGTTATTTAGATAATACTGATTTGAGTAACTTTTGTCGTGTTTATTAGGCGGTATTTATAGTGTTTTCATAACCTTTACTCGCCTTTTTGTCTTTATTTTCTGACAAATAAAATTTTTCTATCTATCTATCTATCTATCTATCTATCTATCTAAAAATCAATATTTTAAAACGGGGGACAACATAGTAATATTGCGTTATATTGCAACTACCATTTTTTCAAAAAAGGTAGAGAGTAAAAAGCAACAACCATATGGTAGAGAGATGTGAAATTTACAAAAAAGGAATAGTAAACCTTAAAACATGTGATTAAAACAAAATTAATAAAACAGAATTATTACTCAACTTATTAATGCGAAATAGAAATTTTTTAATTCTTTTTAATTTGTGAAAATAAAAAGTAACTATAAACGATAACAAAACTATACTTAAAAGGCGGAGCCGATTAGCTAAAAGATTTTTTGAAATGCTAAACAATATAAATAAAATTAATAGTAGCACTAAATGGTATTGAAACAAACATTAACAAAGTACCAAGCAAAGACTTAAAAATTTTTTAGGGAGGGAGAAATTGCTTGGAGCCACAAGCAATGGGAACTTGGAGCCTTTAAGAAAAAATTGGTTTGGGGTTAGATTTAGACTTCGCTTAGGCTTAGGTAAACGTTTTAGCGATTTTTATTTTTGGCTCCAAGTTTCCAGCTTACGGCTCCAAGTTCCCAACTTACGGCTCCAAGTTCCCTTTTTTGGCTCCAAGTTCCAGCTCCAAGTTCCCAAGGCTCCATCGACCTTAAATCTAGCTGGGTGGCCAAAAGGGGTAAATTGCTTTAAAATTTTAAGAATAAAAAAAATTGTAATTGGTTTTGGGCTTTTAAGCAATTGATTTTATGACTGACTTTCAGGTCAAGGTATTTTTAAACCCAACGGAATATGTGTTGTAAAAAACTGGTATAAAGCTCAAAAAACTAAGGGTTATGGATAATACACCCCTTGTTTACAACTAGGGATCGACCGAGGCCCCGGCCCCTGCTTGCTCCGGCACTTAGATGCCACCCCGGCCCCGGCAATTTAACTGTCAAATGAGCCGTGGCAAAACAGGGTAAGGACCCCGTGCAAATTTGAAAGCGCTTCTTAACATTTTTGACAGTGCTAAACATACAAAATTTTATATACAAAGCTTATTCAATCGCTTTAATATGGGGATATTTATTTAGCTTATGTATAAGATTTTATTATATAGGCAAATCAAATGTAGCTGACTTCGATGATTGGCATTATTGAATGGACTATTTAACAATAAAACCGTTTAAAATTGTAAGCAAAAAAAGTCTAACATTAAAGATTATATACTATATTTTAACAATTATATATTAAATTACTCAATTTGAAACAGAAATGCAATTTTTCAAAGCGCTAAAGTTGACTTATTTTTGTATACTTTGTGCAAAGGCGCGAATTAAAAAAATTATGCGTTTTAATTTATTTTAAAAAAACACACGGCATAACCGCACAATTTGAATTAGTCCGCTCATGTCTGTCATACAAACTTAGAAGGTCAGTCAAATATAAATCAACTATAATTTTTGACGTCAGCCAGATATAATTCAACCATACATAGTATGAATTGTTTGTATTTAATTTTAAAAAAATTTCGTGATGGGCGGAACTGCGAAAACCCCGGAACACCGAAACAGGAACCGGAACCGGAATTGAGATTTTTCAAACATCCAGAATAGGAACCGGAACCGGAATTTATTAAAAATTTATTAAAACAGGAATCAGGTACGGAACATACTAAAAAATCCGGAACTCGGAATCGGAATCCGGAACACTAAAAAACCCCAAAAATTTTTTTGAAAAAATGACCAAAATTGCAACTTTTACAAAATTTTTTAACCTGCCCCAGCCCCGGCCGGTAAATCCAAATTTCCCAACGCCGGCCCCAGCCCTGGCATCAGCAAAAATCCTGCCCCGGTCGATCCCTATTTACGATCGCATCTTTATAAATCAGATAATTAGCGGTTTTTAATAAATCTTCTTGTTAATGTTTCGCTGGATTCATAATCCCTGACATAGAAGTTAGCTAAAGGATATGTATTTGCCAGATACCAATCTTCGGAGTGCGGGGTCAAAACCTTAAATCAAAACTTAGTTTCATCTATAATATTAATATTAAAGTTTTTTTTTGCTATTTTTCCATGGGCAAACATATGTAATTCTCATTGGCTAATATGTGTTTATTACAGGATTTCTTTGTCGTCCACAAAATTAACTAATCAGCGTATAATGAGGCAGAAATTGTGTCTGGACATTGAACGAATAAGTAAACGAAAAGTCTTTATTTGAACATACCAATAAAGTTGTAAAAAGCAACAAAAAATATAATCACATACAAAATTACTGAAGAACTAAGAATAATTACATTTTACACTATTTAAAAAAAAGAAAAACCTGAGACTTTAAACAACATACCGCATTGTTTTTTAATAAAAAGAACGAAAAACACAGAACCATCTGGCTTTTTATATTTGCCTATCAAACTTGATAAAACCATTAATTTTTAATGTTTTATTTTGTTTTTAAAAGTGTGTAACGTTTTGGCGTTCACGACGGATTGCGGTAAAACATTCCAGTATTTTGCTGCTCTCTAAGAAAATAAATAAAAATAAACATCTTTTTTTGCGTTGTGTATTTTTATCTTTAGGTTATGATTGCTTCGGACTTGATAGGCGTCCCAGTTAAAAAATCCTTCAAATTTAAATCATTTAGTTTATTAATAATTGAATAAAACATTGGTAAATCAGTATGTATTTTACGTTCTTCAAGAGAGATTAGGTTTAAAAAAAATTAAGCGCTCTATAACTGCTCGCACGATTTAAACCACATTTAGCAAATAGGCGTCTTGTGAAATGGCGCTCCACTTGACCAATCCTATCAATATATCTGAAGAGATATAGGGTCGAAACTGGGGAATAAGTGCTCCAATATTGAAAAAAAAACACAGAAAACTTTATTTCTTATGCAATTGCTTATTTTGCTTAATTTTGTGCGAAATTTTCACCAAAATCCGTTTTTTAGCATACTAAATTAGTGGCCAAATTTAAGTTAGTCACCAAACTTTTAAAGTTTTTAAATTTTGTGTCTCGCTTTAAGTGTGTTATTTATTTCAAACTTTGCTGAAGAATTGTTTAAAAATAACGGAGTTTATTTTTTTTTAAAAATTAAAAAAAAATACCTAATAGGTAAAATTCAAAACCAATGACGTCTGTAAAAACAATATGATATTATTCTTGTGAAAGACACCCACGTATCATTTAAACCAGGCAGATATTCTGGACTTGTAATAATTAGTTTCCGTGATTTAACTTAATTGCAACTCTGTATCTATATTGACTATTAGTCGAAAATAAGCATAATATTGTTACTTATTCAATAAAAAATTATAAAAAAAGTTGTTTTATTTATTTATTTGTTTTATTAAAATTCATTGGTTTTTTATCTTTTCGGATAGGTTAGAAAACGTAATTGTTAAAAATATTATTATATATTATAAAACGATAATAATTTGATAAACTTTGTTTAAATGTCATTTAAGAGTTAAAGATTTCTATTGTTTCTGATATCTTCATGATTGTTTTTGAGACGCACTACTACTCCTGGTTAGCTGTATAAGCGCAATCCTATTATAAAAGTACCCTATTTCTTGCTCTATTCTGTTTCAAAAGTAGTCTCTAAAACAGATGTATTTCGAAAGCTAGTATATCACGTAAAATAATTAGCAACACCTCAGAATTTTTTTAGCTTTAAAATGTCATATAGTATTCGTGATCACGTCATATATGTTTTGCTCCGTGGGATAGGTTGTCGGAGGAGCAGCGGCAAAACAGGGCTTCAAAATGAAGGTGGGAACATGGCTAAAAGAATGCCGTGCCGGCGGGTTATTAGAAAGGCGCGGCGCGTTATTTGACATAAATGCGGGCGTCCCTTTATGCGCGCGGTGTCCTCATATGCGCAGTGGATTCCTTTCGTTTAGAACAATGGATTTTGACCAGGGTGAACATTTTAATTGCAAAATGTCTATAATATTTCACAAAAAACAATATATGATTATTATGTATATGTTTGAAATTATTGTTTATGTGTTACAGTTTAATGATAAATACTCTATTTTCGAGTTAAATTCGTTTAACCTCTTCGGAAACTTATTTTCTATTTTTAGAATTTCATTTCCGTTGCTTTTTGTCTGTTTATTGAAAGCAAATGAAGCGTTTGTATTTTTTCACTATGCGTTGTTATAAACCACTGAAAATAAATGACTTAACGCTACTTTTCGTAAAAACTAGCAAATAGGAAATGTATTTTTTGGGTAATAAACTCCCAAATTCGCTAACTAAATGTAAAATAAATTATTCTTTTGATCTTTTTAATCAAGCTGTTTCTACAAAACGTAACTTATTATATATATATTTTTCAAATGTTATTGTATACAAGTAAGTGGGAATTGAATTACGTATATTTTAAACTACGTATTATCAAAAATATATAACACAAGATACTGATCTACTTTACACTAAATTTTTGACCAAAATCTTGCATGAAAAGTCAAACTTTCAAATCCGTGTGCGACTTTTTTCGCAACAATCCGCCATTTGCTGCTAGTTTTTCCGCGCTGCGATTTTTAACACAGTGTTAGTTTTCCTTCAGTGGGGACTGCGGATTTTTTGCATTCAATACTGCTTTATTCGCACTGCGATTATTTTAGCACTGTGAGTCTAGCTGCACAACAAAAAAAAATAAAATAAAAACAAAGCGAAGCGAAAATTTCGTGTTTAAATGATTAAAAGTCGTTTTTTTAACGTTAAGATGTCAAAGCTTTTTAGTTTTAATGAAATAAAACAACTTTCCAACGTTTTAAAATTAATTAAAACAATATTTGAAGTGTTTTACTCCATTTAAATTGTCTACCAGCGTCTGTATTTTTTGTTGTGCAGCCAGACTCGCAGTGCTAAAATAATCGCAGTGGGAATAAAGTAGTATTGAGTGCAAAAAAGTCGCAGTCCTCACTGCAAGAAAACTAACACTGTGTTAAAAATCGCAGCGCGGAAAAACTGGCAGACAATGGCGAATTTTTGCTAGAAAAATCGCACAAACGTTTGCAAGTGCGACTTTTCTCGCAAAATTTTGGTCAAAAATTTAGTGTACAGAAGGACATTCTCTTGTGTTATATATTCTTGATATTACGTATTACGTAACACTACGTAACACTGCGAGAACTACGTAATACGAAACATCTTTCCGTCACATATTCCGCTATCCGAACTGCATTTTTTTCAATGAAATTGTTCTTTGTACATTCTTTCTGCTTCGTACCTGTGTTTAAAGTACCTTTTTCTCAATCTTTCTTTTTCCTCAAATTATCTTTTTCTCAAAATACCTTTTTTTCAATAAGTGAATTACCTTCCACAAGGTACTTGTTGAGACAAAATCTGAGCTAGGTAAGGTTGACGATATAGGTTACCTTCTCCCTATTTCACCGTGTAGGATGCTGCACTAGTACACTAGTACTACTCTCAGCTAAAGCTCCACGTTTCACAAAAAAATTCCATGGAAAAATGTAAGCATGTAGTGTTGTAGTTTGTTACAAATTTCTTAATAAGAAAATAAACTTTAAAAAACTAACCTATACGTTTACGTAAACTTCTGAAAACTCTTGTCATTTTAAATTTAGGTTGGAAGAATGTTTTATATTCATGTCACACACATACCCTTCAGTTATTTTTAAAAAAAATTTAATTTTATATTTTAGAAATTTTTGATTATTTAAATTTTTATTTTGAGTAATTTATTTTTTTTTAATATATATCGAGAATAACATCAGTTTCAGTCAAAAACAGATATATTTCTAACCGTCATTTTAGCTCAAATATGTCAGTTATCCATGAAGAAATTTTGCGACTTAAAGAAATATTAAAGAAAAACGGATACCTTATTTCAATGACTAAAACATATTATTATGTTATTAAAACATTTTTTTAACAAAATTTTTGGAAATAAAACGACACAAAACAATTCAGAAAATGAAAATATTAAACAACATACTGTTAACCGTTGTTGGGTCCAGTTTCACTGCAAACAAAACCCAGAATTCGTTCTATATTTCGCTTTTTACCAAACACTGATTGCAGAATTGTGTTCAAAACTAATCTTCGTATTAGCAATATAGTATTTCTTATCTATTAAACTGTCTTTAGTAACTGTATTTTTAAACCAAAAAACTTTTTAAAGTTTGAGACATTTTTGCTTATGCGTTAAGTCTTAAGCTTATTATCATGTTGCGTTTTTCTAATCTCTATTCTATTGTGCTTGTAGTGTATTTTTGTTTTTGTGAATATTTGGTCATAAAGATATTGAACCTAAGGCGAAATATATAAAGCAAGGCACATTTAAAATCAAGTGCATTGTCTAAATATATTCACATCCGTTTGTTCATAATGTTGAAGACAAAAAAGAAATATAAAGCAGTTGATCTTCTTCAGTTAGAACATCAAGAATGAACATGGAAAGTTTAAGCATCTTTAAATAATCATCTTTAAATAACTTTGCAAATTCAAACCACGATGAAGTAAGTTTTTTGCTACTGCTTGCTTTAGAGTTAGCTATCGTATAAAGCAAAGCCTGTAAGCAAGCAGAACAGATAAAACTTTTGTACAACCATATATGTACAAAGCGTGGTGTTGATTTTCTGGATATTAGCACTTGCTCAGTAGAAGAGCCTTGTCAAATCAGTTAGATTAAGGGAATTTAAATTTAATCCCATGATCCATCTGACCCAACTGCCCTTGGCGTTTCGTGTGAGAATTTTAGACGCCTCCTGCCTGACTCACTCGTCAGTAAAATATTAGGACAAGAGCAAGTACTAATTTCTGCTAATAATGATATGGTAGGAATTTCTTGTGTATATAAACTTTTCTTAGACAAAAGAACTAATTAGTATTATGTAATCTTAAATATGTTTCCGTTTAATGACAAACTTCCTCTGTACTTGCGGTCTGGTGTGGTATATTCTTATACGTGTTCAAATTGCACTCTTTGTCATTACGGAAAAACAAGACGTCACCTTCATACCAGAATTTGCGAGCACGAGGGAGCGAGAACTTTTACCGGTAATATAATTGTTCAACGCGAAAGAAGTGCGGTTTTTGAACACATGTTACAATGTCAATCTAATGTAAATTCTACAGATTTCCGAATTCTTAGTCATAGCGCCTTTGACTTACATCTCTTAGTTAAGAATTCCCTGTTAATTGCAAAGGATCGTCCAGAAATTAACGCCAACATTGCTTCCCTTCCGTTATTTTTGTTTTAACCATTCTTCGCGCGTCCATGTTTTATTTATTTTATGACAGACTTTCGTAATATTTTTAGAATTATTTCTATGTTTTATTTTTATATTTATTCCACTGATATTCTTTCTGTTTTAGCTTATTTGATAATGAGTACTGTGATACTCGAAACGTCGAAATAAATGAAGTGGATAAATGTTTGCTCGACTATTTTTTATAACGACAATAATGCAGCGACATTGTGTGTATTAAAATAAAAAGATTTAACAAATTTAACAATTTTTTTTTTAAATTACCTTTTTCTCCCTTTAAAACGTTTTATCTACCATCCTATAGCTTTTTTATAATTATTCTTGTCACTGTACAGTTCTATATTTATTCTTGTCATGTTTATAAATTTTTGTATTTTTAGATCTTACTGATGATGACAACTGTAGTTTGTCGAAACGTTTAAATGAGTTCAATAAAGACATTATCCTTCATTTTCATTTACATTTTAACAAATTTAAACTGTTAAGTTTTTTTATATTTTGCAACAATGAAGAATAACAACAGAAATGTGAATGTAAAGAAAAGTATCAAAAATAATTATGCATAATAATTATATTCGTAAAAAAATTAAAATTAACATTAGAAAAATTAAAAAAAAACAACTGAAATTAAAACTCATTTTTTATAATATATATGTAAATAATAATATGGTTTTAGTTTGTTTAATTACCTACATAAAATTTTTTTTATTTCGCAAAAAAATGAATGAGAATTAAAAAAAATGCAATTTTTTATGATAATCTTTATTGTACGGGTCTAAACATATTACAATACACATAGACACTTAAATACAATTTAAAATATATATATTAGTCAAATAAAACAAACAAAAATAAACACTGCATCAAAACATAAAATCATTAGTACAGGTAATCATTTAGGAACTATTTGTTAAGCTTAAAACCTTTTTAATTTTGTTTATAAAGACCTTAATGGAGGGAGAAGTAACTACATCTTTAGCCAATGAGTTCCAAATTTTACATACTCTGACTGAAAAAAAGTTTTTTCTAGCGTCAATTCGTGGGTTTTCAGTCTTAAGTTTTAAGCCATTTGAGCGGGTTTTGCAGTTTTCAAAAAGCTTAAAAAAATTACTTCGGTCGATATCCAGTTTGTTATTAAGCACTTTATAACAAAAAATTAAGTCATTTTTTAGTCTTCTACTTTCAAGACTATCAAGCTCCAAATTTAGCAGACGGTCAGAATACTCCGCTTTTTTTAAACTGCAGCGGGCATAAAGTCGCCGAGTAAAACTGCGCTGAACTTGCTCAATGATTAAAATATCTTTTTTGTATTGAGGCGACCAAACACTCGTGTCATGTTCAACAAGAGGTCTGACAAAAGTTTTAAACGCGTTTAGGAGTATCTTTGGATTTTTGGTTCGAAAAACTCGAAAAATGAGTGCATTACGCGCATGGGCTTTTTTAGCCACTTCTAAACAATGCCGATATGGTTTCAGGTCAGAGCTTATATTTATTCCTAAATCCTTTACAAAGCTAACCCTTTCCAATGCCTTATGCCCTAAAAAAAAATCATGGTTCTTGTTATTATGACCTAAACTTAGAACGCAGCACTTGCTAAATGCCATACTAAGCTGCCAGGTAGAGGACCATTTATAAAATTTATTTAACGACTCTTGAAACTGACTTGGGCTGTCGTCAGAATTTCGAATTGAGTAAATTTTGGTGTCATCAGCGTACATTTTTACGTACGTGCCCTGTTTAAGGCATTCCGGCAAGTCATTTATATATAATAAGAAAAGAAGGGGCCCAAGTACACTGCCCTGAGGGACACCAGAATTTACTTCAATGTAATCTGAGTAAGACTCTTCAATCAGAACTCTTTGACGCCTGCCACTTAAATAATTTGAAACCCAACCAAGAAGCTCATATTTAATTCCGTACCCTTTAAGTTTTATTAAAAGTTTTTCATGTGACACCTTATCAAAGGCTTTTTGATAATCAATATATACAGCATCCACTACTTTTCTATCGCGCAAGGCAATGGTCCAATCATTTAAAGTACTAAGTAGCTGCGCACACGTGGACCTATTTCTTAAAAACCCATATTGTTCTTTTGATAATAACTTGTTTTCCCTAAGATATTTAATTACAGCGTCACAAATCAAAGATTCCATAAGCTTGCAAGCAACACATGTAAGTGATATTGGCCTATAATTATTTGTTTCACTAGCAGAACCTTTTTTGTGAAGCGGAATAACAATAGCCTCTTTCCACAGATCAGGCAATGTAGAAGTAAGCATGCTTATTTCAAAGAATTGTCCTAGCGGTAAAGCCATAGATTCGGAAACCTGTTTCCAATAATAGGCAGGTAAATTATCAGGAGTTTTGGAAAGTTTAGCAGGTAATTTTTTAAGTTTTTTACGCACTTTTTCTTCTGGAAACATAACCGAGTTTATGCCTATATTTTCATCAACTCTTAGGGGAAACTCAGGTGCTAAACCATCATCAATCGCAAAGACACTTCCAAAAAAATTATTTAGTAGTTTTGCTTTTTCTTCGGATTTTACAGCTAAGGTACCATCCATTTTTCGTAAAGGTGGTATTTGATTTGAGGACTTCATTTTTGATTTTGCGTAATTGTAAAAATTGCGAGCATTTCCAGATTCAACAAGTTTGTTTTCATTATTATCATGAAAATCGCGAACAAATTGCTCGTATAATTTTGCGCATTTATTGTACAACAATTTTCCTATTGGCGATTTTTTGCCTAACTTATATAGTTTACGTTTTTTGTTTCTAAGGCGCTTAATATTGTCCGGATATGACAAAGATTTATTTTTTATAGTACTCATAGGAACCCATTTATTAATACAATAATTTTGAACTTCAAGAATTTTTTGGTAAAGATCGTTAATAGAAACCGAGTTCTTAAAAATATAATTAAAATCAAAATTTAAAAGGTAATTGTTTATAGAGAGGTAATCTCCTTTTTTGAAATTTCTAAATTTCTTATTTGAGCCCTTATATATGCTTGGTTCAAAATTTAATTTAAAAGAAACACCTAGGTGGTCACTGCTAGATATAAACGGCTCAGTTACATTTACATTGTAGACAATATTACTGTCATTACAAAGAACAATATCGAGAATATTTCCCGCAACCAAATGAGTTGGGTCTGACACGTATTGAACCAGCCCGTTTTCAATTAAACCGTTTAATATTGTCTCTTGAATATATGTATTAATAGAATTCGGTTTAATGCAATTTAATTTCCAATTTATGTGTGGTATGTTTAGATCACCGCACATAACAAAACTATAATTAATGTTGCATAAAAAAGAAATCAAATTGCTAATGTTTTGCGCGTCTTGTTTCTCAAATGCGTAAGATAAATTTTGGTTTTTTGCTCGATAAAAACAGGCAACGCGTATGCGTTCTTTTTTGCCCAAGATATCAACACACACACACTCAATATTTTCATAATCGGATGGAAAAGAAACCTGACAAACTCTTAGTGTTTTTCTAATAAACATACACACGCCGCCACCTATTCGGTTTTTGCGGTCATATCTAAACACAGAAAAAGGAGACCCTAGTGTCAACATACTATCTGTTACACTCAAATCGCACCACGTCTCAGTACACAGTATTATGTCTTCGGATGTATTACACAAAAATGCGTTTAACAAATCCAGACGCCCTTTCACACTTCTACAATTTAACAATTTACATGAAATACCTGTACCGCGTTTTCATTTGGAGGATACCGAGATATTTGCGTCTGGCTCCGATTGTGAGTTTGCCAGAGGACACAAAGACTCCGGATTCTCCGCATTCAATTTGGGATAGGCATTTTGAGTTTTTTTGTTTAGATTGTTTAAATTGGCCTGCACAAAACCTTTTTTGGAAGCTATAAAATAATCAAAAGGACAATGACCGATATGTTTTACAAAATATATTTTACGTCCTTCGTTCTTATTTTTTTGGTTGCATTCATTGTACAAATTACTTAATTTTGCTCTTTCTTGGCTGGTGTAACTTGGACGCATCTTTACTTCTGAAAATTCGACAGAGTCCCTTAGGCATTTCCATCTTTTTAGCACCTCGTTGCGTTCCCGAGAGCGCGATAGACCAACTTTCATTAGCCTTGGAGAGTTATTAGCAGATCCCATGCGAAATACTTCGATAGCTGTTGGAGCGAGAAAAGAATCCGTGCTCAAGTAGCATGTATCCAGCATCTTTTGAGCAAGCAATTTGTCTTCGGCAGGAGAGTTACACTCCGGAACTCCCTTAAAAACGAGAAACTTCTCGTTTTCTCTTCTGCGGATTTTTTCATCCATTATGGAATCATCGGAAACTGCGGAGGCATAAGAAGCCTGCTTTTTCTGATTAAAGAGTTCTTGTAGTTGTCGCTCAATAAGAAGGAAACGGTTTTCGTAATCATTTTTCTGAGCCTCAATCTCAAATTTTAGAGCACAAATGTCAGTTTTTTCCTGTGTACAAGATAGGCACGGCAAACCGATTTTCAGTTTATTTAGTTCTGACTGGTTTAAACCTGTACAAGTCACGTGGTATGCGCGGTCACAGCATGGACAGTTTCTGGAGGCTGCGTTTGTTTTCAAATTTTTTTCACAAATCGCACAGTTTGTCATGTTAGTCACCAGGTGTCGCTCCAGATTAGGAAAGAAAGAATTAGCGTTAATTAATCCGTGACGTAACAGAGAGAAAAGTTGGGCGAAAAGTAAATAAAGTTTCGCACAATAAATCAGAAAATTCAATATGGCCGACAGTTCAAATTCGATTTTTTTAATTCAAAAATAGCAATTATACGAAAAAATCCAAAGTTTTAAGAGTCCAAATTAACAGTAAACAATCAGAAAAATTTGGCGGTTTTTCTTCAATTAAAATAAATTATTTTTGTAGTTAAGTATTTTACGTTAAAAGCTTTTCTTTCAAACTTTTATATGGGTTCGCAGAGAACAGACCGCATGGACGATGAATATTACTTAATCACAAATATTACTTAATTAATTAATTAATTAATTAATCAATTAATCACAAATATTACTTGATTAATATTACTTAATCACATGGACGATGAATATTACTTAATTACAAATACACATTCTTTTGTGGTTATTTTGTTGGTTTTGATTAGAATTCCTTACCTTTTTAAAAAAAATGACTAATTTTCAAAGTAAACAACGAACAAATTTCCTACCCGCTAATTAACAGCCATACAGCAAAAATAAAAATATTTAAAAAATAATTGTATTGATAGTTGGGGTCCGGCACAAAAGAGTCCCGGCACAAAAGAGTCCTGAAAAAAATTGCAGCTGGCACAAAAGAGTCCTGGCACAAAAGAGTCCCGGCACAAAAGAGTCCTGGAGAAAATGCGTTCATGTGCCCAAGCGCTACGAGCGCTGAGGTCGGCACAAAAGAGGCCTGACATAAAATCAATATTTCACAGCTAACATACAATGTTTACACCTCAGCTGTCTTCCAGTGTTTTATTTGTTTTTTTAATTAACCTCTTAAGAGGTTGTGTGAAGAATTTCGCGGGTAAAAAATTAATGTTTTCAAGTATTTTTATTATTTAAACTGAACGGCACTGTAGAAGCGACAGAGCGGTCGCGACAGCCGCCGCGCACAATAATTATAAAAAATAAAAAAAAACAATAACGAAAATGTCATTTGTATTTTGATCTAATTTTATTGCGCGGCCTGAAGTCGGTAAAAAATGCAGCTAGAATAGAAATGTAAACATTGAATGTTTTGAATTTAGTTTTAATTTAAACAAAGCGAACTGAGTCAGTTCAGTTTATAATATACATAAGATGGGCCAAAATCTTATACAAAATCGTTAATTTTTATTCAAAATGAATATATTTATATAAAAACATACATTACAACAGAAAGTAATTTTTTCATGATTTCGTAATATCATTCTGCGCAATAAATGACGTTGTTAGATTTTTTTATATATTATATATATAAATTATATAAGATATATTAAATCATTGTTGTATTTGGGTATGAATCATATAATATTGAATTAGTGTTTTTGTCATAATTGAGTGTAGTCAAACAAAATCATGTCTAAGTAATGATTTTAGTTGGCATAAATTTTTTGTTCATTGTTAAAATATTAGAATTTTTATCAAACTAGTGTTTTAATCGTAATTGTAAGAACGACCGCAGATGTCAGACAACAAGATGAACACACCACTGGGACTTTTTGTGTGCCATTGCGCACAACTACAGATTAAAAAAAAAACAAACAAAAAACACAAAAAGACACTCTCTCCGCCCATTTGTTGATTTTTAACCAAATAACGAGTAAAAAACAACCAAATATTGTTATGACTCCAGACCAATACAGGTTTCTGTACTTTTTTGCCAACTTTTAGTATTTTGTAAATTTAATTATTCTCTGTTTTTTAAATAAATATTTGGTTGATTTTTTGAAACTAGTTGGTAATTTTTTACCAAATACAGTAGTAGCTTTATTATCAGATGCTTAGTGAGTAGTGTTGGCAGCTATTTAACCAAATATATGTCAACTTTTTACTAAATACTTGGCATTTGAATTACGCAAATTACACGAATTATTAATGCTAAATGTTTTATTTAAAATTCTTCTGATCATAACGCAATGCAAATAAATACACCAGAAAAGCAAAACTATTGAGCATAACTTTAAATGACATAGATAACACCACAAAATACGCAGTAAGTAAGATAAATATTCACTAAACTCAAAAAAATTTTCTAGGGAAAAATAACAAAGCGTTTTAAAAATGCGATTTTTTTTACTGAAACGCTTTATTATTTATTTACAATAAAAATGTTGGTGATTAATTATTAGTTTTGATTAAAACTTATTTGATTAGTCAATAATGACTCGTTAACGCAACTACTGCACATAATGAATTAAGCGTATAATTTTATAAGAATGTCCCCAGGTTTTAAGTTGTTGTTAAAATATTAGCGGTCTTTCAAAGAATTTTTTTTAAATTTACAGAAACTTTTGAAATTCTTTTGAAGTCTAACTCAAACGTTATCACATACGAGACAATACATAGAATCGTTCTTTAGCTCAAAAAACATAAAACCACATTAAAAAATCTGGGTAACTTTCGCTAATGAAAGGATTGAAAACTGTAATTATTGGAATAAACATTTGTTTTCCCAAAAAAAATAGCAACTTTAAAAAAAAATTTTTAGCTAAAAATCTTTTAAATTAACTGTTCGTCGTTACTTAGACAAAGAGTCACAATCAGTATAAAATCGTGACTCATTTTGTTTGGATTATTTATGTGTTAAGATAAAAAAAGAGTCAAAGTTACGAGTATTTTACGACGCTTTTGACTCAATATGTCAGAGTAACGACGTGTTAAAATACGTCATAAACTGGAAGACAGCTAAGGTGTGAACATTGTATGTCAGCTGTGAAAAATTGATTTTATGCCAGGACTCCTTTGTGCGACCTCAGCGCTCGAAGCGCTTTTGCGCGTGAACGCATTTTCTTCAGGATTCTTTGTGCCGGGACTCTTTTGTGCCGGGACTCCTTTTTGCCAGGACTCTTTTGTGCCAGCTGTGATTTTTTCAGGACTCTTTTGTGCCGGGACTCTTTTGAAGGTGAGCCGATAATTGTATTGATAAATTAAAATAAAATTAATCTTGGGTGACGCGTGAGCGCTGCAGGATCCAATGTTTTAAAAGACGAAAATTTAGCAAAATCGAAACAATGTGACGAAAAAAAGTCTTTTATTATAAGGAATACTATAAAGCTACAATAACTCCAAAAATTTAATGCCAGAAAAAACTGGTCTCGGTAACCTCGTAAAACCAATGGGTTTACAATGGTCTGGTTATGTTGTAAAATAAAAATGTTGCCCGAATATTTTTTTTAATTTTACCTTTTCATATAATTTACAGTAATTACGGAAATTACCCATCAAAAATTAAAATTTATTTTTCAAATTCAGACTTAATTGTTGTATAATATACTGCTTAAAATTACATTGAAATTTTGGATATGAAAATAATTGTATTGATATCATAAGGAGACCATGACGTTTCTTTTAAAATGACTAAGTTTTTTAATGTTTTATATTTTTAATAAATGACATTGAATTCAATGCATTAAAAGGCGGAAATTCTAGCAAAATCCGAAACAAAGTTTCGAAAAAAACCCATATATTAAATCGAATAGTATAAAGCTACATAAAACTAAAAACTAAATGCCAGAAAAGACTGAAACAAATCTCCTTAAAACCTGCAAATTAATAACAGATTTTATCATTATTTTCGTATAAATCAAAGAATACCGCAGTGTAAACGGCTATTTAAAACTAACTATCTAGTTCTAAGTCCGAAAAATATTGAAAAATTTAGATTTAATACTAGGCGACTTTTAATTTAACAAATACTTTGACAGCTAATTTGTTTTATGTAATAAATAAAAACATTTAAAAAAGTCGCCTTATATTAAATCTAAATTTTTCAATGTTTTTCGGACTTAGAACTGGATATTTGGTTTTAAATAGCTGTTTACACGACGGTATGCTTTGATTTATGCGAAAATAATGATAAATTACAAAATTTAATGCACAATGCGATAATTTATTTTGACAAAAGTTTTTCATGCTGACTGTGACGCTTGCGTTATACTTTTTCTGTATCGTTTTGACGACGTGTGACTTAACTAATACTGTGGTATTTACAGCTGGTTAACTCATGTAAAAGTTAATCCACTTTCTAGAAAATTTATGTGAACTAAGTTTCATAAATGGTTAAAAAACGCAAACTAAAGCTTTTACACGTATTGTTTTTATTGGATTTTGTTTTTCAGAAAATATCACAAAATCTGTTATTAATTTGAAGGTTTTAAAGAGACTTGTTTCAGTCTTTTCTGGTATTTAGTTTTAGACTTATGTAGCTTTATACTATTCTATTTAATATAAGGCTTTTTTTCTTCGAAATTTTGTTCCGGCTTTTGCTAAAATTAATTATTAAAATCGGATTCCAAAATAATCAGTTTACTCGTTAAATTTTTTCCAGATTTTAATAAAAGTTCATGCCGATAAATTTGCTTTATGGTAGATTTTGAAATTGTAAGTTGGCAAGTCATTAGGGAAAATGAGTAAATAAGATAAGGTAAGATAAGATAAGATAAGATAAAATAAGACTGAGTGTAAATACAAAAAAGTTTTATTTAAATGGTGCGGTTTTTAAAAACACCTTTTAAATGTAATTTTTTTAAAATATAATAAATGGTGTTTTTAAAAATAAACTAAAAGTACTACTTTATAAAATGATACTTGTTATAAAAGCGTTAAACGTGATTTGTGCTGAATGTTTCAATCTTGTTCTACTCGCTGCTTTAGGTATATGTCTGGGAAATGAACACAAAAAACAATGTGTGTACTGGTAAAACACAGGTGCGGTTTTCGCGCATTTGAAAATAATACTAGTAGATGCAGAAGTTTTATAAGCTAAAACAAGAAATACTAAGACAAAGTTGATAATTATTAAAGCATTGATATGTTTTAATTAATAAACTAATGTGAATTTTATTTTATATTCGAAAACTATTATCAGAAAAATAGACATATTCTGCCAAATTATTATTACTATTGAGGTTATCTAGATTTAACAACTATAAGTCATTCTTTGCAAAAGAACTATTGAATGGGAAAAAATTTAACAATACCAAATCTTTTCTATTCTTTTTTATTTTGGTTTTTAATGTTTAAAATTTGTTATCAGGAAAACTTCCGGGTATTTCACATATGTTTTGACCTAAATTTAATATAATTTTTTTCGCACATGTTTCGATTTTTTGTTCGTTTTCAAATGTCAACAGCTAACTTCTGTCATTTTTATGATTTAATTGAGCAGTAAATCAAAATATTTGAATTTAAACGTAGTTGTGTTGATTGATAGAAATAAAAATTTTAAGCCAGAACAACAATTCAATTAGTTTATATATGTTAGCTTTAGGAAGGTTTTGCTTATTTATGTTATGTAAAGCTTATGTTATGTTGCTTTCCATACTGGATTGGATGTTTTATGTTCTACCGTGAGTGTCTTTCTTGTAACAGATTCATGAGTCCAATGATATTATTGTAGGTGTGAAAATTAATAAAATATTTTACAGGGTTATTGATATCTTATTAAATTTTTTTCGCTTCAAAAATACCACGTGTCAATTTTATAAAGTAGGGTGACTAAAATTCGTCCAGTAGTTTTTTTTATTTTTTAGATATTTTTTTCCTGGCTCTTTTAATCAAGCCAAGATTCGCGCTAAAATTCAAACAATAGCTAATTTTGTTATTCCAGTGCAAAATTTGAATATTTCTGTTGTAATTAAAAATCAGTGGAGGTTTAAACTTCAGTTTTAAAGTGGCCAAACTTTAGGTGCCTTCCATTAAATTCGGCCACCTAGAAAAAAATGGCTATAACTATTGCCAAAAGCAATATAAAAAAGTTTAAAGGTTGTAAATTTATCCTTATGTATTGTTCTAGGTACATAAATTTTTCCCGTTTGACAACCTTTTATAATTAATAGCGAGACTTTAAATAAGGATTTAGGGTCGATGGAGCCTTGGGAACTTGGAGCTGGAACTTGGAGCCTAAAATAAGGAACTTGAAGCCGTGGGTGGGGAATTCGGAGCTGTATGTTGGGAACTTGGAGCCAAAAATAAAAATCGCTAAAACGTGTACCTAAGCCTAAGCGAAGCCTGAATCTAACCCCAAACCATTTTTTTCTTAAAGACTCCAAGTTGCAATTGCTCGTGGCTCCAAGTTCCCAAAAAACTCCGATGGCTCTAAGTTCCCTGCTTGTGGCTTTAAGAACCCCGTACCTAAATAAGTATGCCAAAACCTTAACAACCCAGTTTCAATAACTTGTGTTTTTTTGTTGAATTTTTTTGGTGTGAAAAAACTAATACTACACAACATGACTTTTATTACAACCAACCACTTTAACTCAACTTTAACATAACTCAATCAAACCTAATAAACTATGGGTTAGTTAGGTAACCCCACCCGTACATATCTTGACTACGTAATTCTTTTGACTGCATCCCTCAGCCAAAAATAATCTGACAGTTTTACTGT
>JASAMX010002382.1:0-10378 GCA_030248175.1 Microlaimidae sp. YZB2_3 | reverse complement strand
TCGCCTCGTTAATCTGCATACTACGAAAGATAAGTAGGAGATACGGTAATTATCCATTATGGTTACGACTATGTATATTCCATACTTCATGTATAAACAGAGTTCCAGTGCAAGGTGTCTATAAACAAACCAAGAGAAAACTGGGCAGAGAGCGAAATGTTCGGGGAACGAATAGTGCATTAAGCAAACTGTCCCAGCAGCAAGTTGTCCTAGGATTTATATTGAGCGAAATATTCCTAATTCGCGTTTACAACTTCATGTGACTGTGTTGTTAACATTTGTAAACTAGTTTTGTAACAATTTTTTATATAAAAATTTATTAAAGTGCTAATTTTTTTGTAGATTTAATTAATAAATAAAAACTTAAATCACAAGCTTACTTAAAATTTACTACGAAAAAAACTTACAAAAACTAATTATAATAAACACAAAATAAATGTTATTTAATTTTAAAACTTGTTTAAATAAAATCGCCTGCTTAAGATCTTTTTTATTTTATATTGATTTAACTTCTAAATCTTATGTTTCTTTATTTTTCTTTCAAATTAGTGTTAATTTTATTTCATAACTACAAAACTAATAAAACCAAGTACGTAACAACTCCCGTTGTGATGATGTTTTAAAAATATGATAAATACGAGTTCCAATCTAAACCTGTCGAGCAATGGTGTAACGCAGCAAGTCAGTCAACGACGTACTGAAGCTGAAAATTACAGGTTAAAGTCCTGTATCAGCCATTAAGCTAAAAATCGCAATTTTTTTCGCATTTTTTCTGTCTAAAACTCAATTTATTTGGCCTCATATTCCTAGACGTCACAATTATATTACAAAAAGAAATTAACGATTTTAATTTTTAGAACTTTTTGAATTCTAAATAATTTTAGAGATAATATTGTTAAAAAAGTATATCTACTTTTAACTTCAAAAATCACTAGTTCCAAACCTTTATATATTTTTTGTACCAAAAAACATTAAAAATTATTGTCCACAGTAATTGAATACACATAGTACGCTTTTTTTTTCTTTTAAACGCAGCGACAAAGCGCGCATTTAGAGCTTTTTTATACCAGCCAAAGGTGAACGTGTAAATTAACAAAAACAAAATATTTAAAATAAAAATAAAAGAAAAAAATACATAAAATATATATACTGTCCTAACCTGGAAAATATCAATTAGCACATATCCCGATAAGACTCTCGGATGTGTTAATCAGAGCAGCTAAAAAAATTGATTTAAAAAAAAACTGTGCATTATATTTTTTGTAAAAGCGTCGCTATTTAAATTTTAAAAATAAAAAAATCGTGAATGATATAAATAAATAAAAGATCTTTATGTATTCATATTAATACAAACTGATGATTTATGAACTAAATTTTTTCTAAGGTAGGACATAAGTGGGACCATCTTTTTTAAAAAAGTACCAAATTAGCACGAGTGCAATAACTTGAAGGCGTATCTTAGTTAGGGCGCATAACGTAATGTTCTAGTATTATAGGAAATGTGTCTGGGCAATATAAAATGTCACGATTTTTTAATTATGCTATATATTTTTGTGATATATAGATAAGAAATGTTATAAACCTACAACGGTAAATTTTATAATGAAATACAAAACTTGAAAATCATAGCAAGAAAAACTCGCCGTTCTCTTTATTTCTTCCTATCTTGTTCCACAACGCGAAAAGTCCATTTATGGCAACATAAATCCCATGTTCCTTTACATAGAGCGAAACAAAGATAATTTATTGAAGTAAATCTGGGAAACTGGCTCCCTTCTCTAAGCATATGCTTAGACAGAAAAAGCTCGGACTGTAGTCATAATGATTTCAATGTCATATTCATTGTTTATTTGGTGAGCTACGCACAACCCAGTTATAGTTTGTTTTTTTAGTTGTACTAAATAGAAGTTACTATTTATTTTTATTTTTTATTTTATTAATTTATGTCATTTTTTTTGTTCATAACTTTTAATCGTCTTGTCCTGTTGTTTCTTTAAGCGCTCTTTAAACATTAACTTATTTAACGAAAGCTTGATTAGTATTTGTGCACTCACAATATGCATTGTAATCGATATTGATATCTATTGTTTGCAAAACTTCGTTTCTCTAGTGAGGGTAAAAGGACTAAACCTAAAACAAGATGAAATCTACTATATACGTTACTAGTTTTGCGATAAGTTTATACTAATAGTGGAAAATGTTGAATTATTTCGCTACATTACTATTTTTTTATAAATGCTTAAAACCAGTAAATTGTCTGAGAGAGGAGAACAAAATATAATTGTCTAATAAATGCTAATTCAAAACAGACATTTTTCTGTCTACAACATTATGTCCAGGGGCCTATTTCATAAAAACCTTTGTAAATTCTCATTTTGCAAATCTTCGCCTATTTTTTGTAAAATACACGATAAAGTTGTTTCGACTTGTAATCTAGGGGAAGCACCTGCGCGCACTGCTCTGCGCTGATTGGTCGCAGCCACGTCATTTCATCTTTGCTGACCGATCAATATTCGCCGTGTGGTATATCCTCTATCATGTAATTTACAAAAAATAGGCGGAGATTTGTAAAATAAACGTCTTTATGAAATAGGCCCCTGAATGAAATAGATCTATTTTTATGAAGCATTTTTCATTTTATAGTTCACCACGTTTATAAAACTCAGTCTTGTAACTCAAGAGAGTTTTACAAGGATTCTATTGTAACAATGCAAAAATGTTGTTGGATTATAGACGCATAACTGGTGAATAGGAAATTAAATTTTTTTTTCGAAAAATCTGCCGCTAATTATCTTAAAAAAGTACTTGCGCAAGTTATCATTAATTGATTACTTCTAATTTTTCTTTAATAAGTAATTGATCGATAATAAAGTAATCGATTACTGATAATTTTCGGGTTTTTTATTTTTTTAAGTTTGCAAATTGGAAACTTCACTTTTTTTTCAATCCGAGTTGATTTTGCGTTAGGCTTCTTTCTCAGATTTCGTGTTGGATTTTAAAAAATTAAAATGATAAAAAAAATAAAATAAATGATAAAAATGATTTTTTTATCTAATTAAAATTAAACCGCATAACCGCGGAATTTGTAGCCCAATAATGCTCCCAAGCCTTCTATTAAAATTACAAAACAATTGTTAAATACATAAAATGATTTCATTGATTTTTTTTATTCTGAAAATTGACCTTTTTAAAATTTTATAGGAAAACAAAAGAAAATTTTTCATTAGGACACCCTTTTTTTGTAAATGAGACTAAAAAAACAGCTAGGTTTTTTTAAGGTGAAATAAGATTTAGATTCCTTATATAAGAAACAAAATTCCAAAGCTTCCAATTTCCTTTTATTTTAAATTTCAGGAGTAAAAACCCCGCTAGTCTTTAATTTCGCTCCACCTTGGTAGCCTGCAGTACGCCGATTGCCATTCCAATGTTGAAATCTGCTTCTGAATCTTTGAAAATCGCCGGTTTGAAAGATCCTGTGATAACCACTAGTTTCTGGTCCAAAACCGTCTTTCCCTCAGTCGCTAAATACTCGGCGGTTTCCAGCAATGAGTCCGTGCCGTGTGTAACTAAGACCCTTGCCTCCGCCACCGACTGAATCTCTTGAAGTAACTTCGCTCTAAAAAAGTTTAATTTAACTTTCTAAAATTTTCAGTCGATTAATCTTATTTTTAATTTTTTAGTCGATTTAACCCTTTGTGATTTTTCATCCGATTTCATCCTTTCTAAAAATTTTTAGTCGATTTAATTTTTCTGTTTTTTTAATGCTTCAGTCGATATAACGCTTTTTGATTTTTCAGACAATTTTTTTAATTCGCAAAAAAAGGCGTTTTTAACAAAGGTAACTTTTATCGCTGTTTAGGGTTGACGTCTTGACTCATACCAGTTGAATTAAAGGAGTACAGGCCAATTTTGGTTTTGGCCCAATTAACTTAGATTTTAGGAATTTAATAACAAATTTTATCATTTAATTAAAACGAAAGCTAAGACAAACGCAAGCATATACTTAAAATTCACATAAAAAAACGTTATAAAATCATAAATTTCAACTTTTAGGTCTAAACTTATTTTTCTCCCTCAATTCAATACCTTTTAGGGCTGGTTGATACTTATGACAAAACGTCCTTTGGACAAAGTCCATACGACAATTTTAGAAAAGCCAAAACGTCCTTTGAACAAGCCAAAACGTCCTTTGGTCTTTTTCCTTTGGGCGAAGTATGAACGCTACTTAAAATTTTGTTCTTTGGACAAAGTCCAAAGGACAAAATCCAAAGGGAAACGTCCAAAGGACAAAAAGTATGAATACGTTGTCCTTTAGATTTTGTCCTTTGGACTAAAAGGACAAAATCCAAAGGACGTTTTTACGCTGTATTTGTCCTTTCGACAAAGTCCAAAGGACTTACGGACAAAGAACAAAGAACCAGCCCTTAGTCCAGCTTTTTGTAAACGCAGAAGCACTATAGAAAGAATTAAAGGTGCGTCTGAGGCATCCAAGTCGATCAGCAACGCTTAAGTAATTTTTTTTTATTTTAGACTGTTTAAAAATTGACATTTTAATTAACAGAGGTTTGATGCCAGAATTTTAGCTTAAAGTCTCTCCGGACAGTTTTCTTAAGTATAGAAAATGGCGAGTTTTGAATACGAGATCTCGTGAAATACAAGAATGTTTCCATAAAAATTAATATAGGTGTTAAAAAGGCAAATATACCACGATTAAAAAGTGCATACTGATAATATTATTATAGTAGTTGAAATAATTGATATTAAAAATCAAATTGCAACAAAAATTTTTTAAACTCCTTAAAAAATGCACTAAACAGAATTTAGAAAAATGGAAAATGCCTCCTATGCAGAGGAAATGTTACCCTTTTTACGTACGCAAAAATTAATGGAAATGTTTTGTATTTATGGTTTAATATACGATGTTCCGTAAATGGACTTAATTTCTTCAAAATTGCGGTGAGACGTGGATTTAATATAGTTTGGTGAAATTTATAGCTCCAGTGCGCTGTTTCATAAATGTTACTAACATTTGATTCTTTGTAAATATTTACAAATATAATGGGGTGTTTGGGTTTTTTTTTTAAATCCTATGATAAAGCATAGGGATTTTTGCAATTAATATTTATGCAAATTTTTGGTTTTTTATTAAGTCTTTTCCAAAATTCGAGGTGGAGTTTGCTGTTTCATAAAAGTTCCTTCAATCAATTGCTTTTTCTTTTTGTGTGTCTCTCTGTTTTCTTTCTTTGGAAGTAGAGTCCATTTTCATTTGTTATGGTGAAATTATAGCTAGTTCAATGAAAATGTCAAATAAATGTCTAATAAATAGACTTTTGGAAAAACTTATAAAGAAATCAAAAATGATATGCATAATTGAGCATAAGATTAAATTGCAATATTATATTCCTATGCAATTTTTTGGTTTTTTATAAATTTCCCAAAAGTCTATTGCATTTTCATTTCTTTGTAACTTTCTACAAAAAAGAAGTCAAAAGATGTTGGGAACTTTTATGAAACAGCGCCCAGATAGTATATTTTTATTGAAAGTTATGATTTCTAGACGGCCATAATATGTTTTGGAATTTTTTAACGCATACAACAATCCTGTCGTGCGTTTTATCAATTTATTACGGAGTGTTTGTTTATAGATTGCTTTTAGACCTTCTCTCGTCTGGTATCCGTAGCGCAGTCGGATAGCGCGTCGTAGCATTTTGGAAAGGTCCCGAGATCGATTCTCACAGAAAGCATGTTTGCCAATTTTTTATTTGATATGTTACGTTTCATATGTTTTTTAGATTTTTTTTTATAATTTTTAAAATGTATTTCACTTTAAAAAAAACCACATAATTTGTAAAAAAAATCTGTTGCCTACTTATCGTCAATTAGTCAAGTTTTCGTCATTAAAATATTTTAAAATATTATAATACTCTATAAGTATAATAATTCAAAAGTAAATTGTGCGTAAATAAAAAAGGGTAATTTTTTTTTCTTTTTTAGTGAAATTGGTTTACTACTGAACGTTCTGCAATAAAACTGTACAGAGAGATCTTAAAATTTATTTTGTTCAAAAAAAAATTATCAAACCGCGGAATTAATGATCATCAACTGTAAGATTACTGTAATTAAATTTGCATATGATAGACATAAATTTAAGCTACGAAATTTGCACTGAAAAAAACAGTGCACTTTTGCTACATTATTTGTTGTCTTTTGCTGTTCAATTCTTTGCACCCATTGTGTTAATGCCAGTTTCATTCCTTTACGAAAAACGAAATTAAATCATGCTTTATGTCGATATGTGCAAAGAATTGTACAATGATTACGCCACTTCCCGTAGATTTTAGTGCCTGTGTGGAGCCTGAAGCCCTGTGTGGCCGGTTTTTTTTTATATTTTTGTATTACACGAGATTTTACCCTCAGAAAAAGTCAAAATCCCATACTTAAGAAAACTGTCCGGAGAGACCTTAAAGTCAAAATAGTCAAAAACCTTCTATTGAACGAAATTTTTTGAAATTGTTTAGTGTTAAAGATTTCCACAGGGTTATAACGCAATAAACACGCTTTCTGCCGATAAGCGCTTGGGAAAAATTAATATTAATCAAAATCCCATACTTAAGAAAACTGTCCGGAGAGACCTTAATGTCAAAATAGTCAAAAACCTTCCTATTCAACGAAAGTTTTAGAAATTGTTCAGTGTTAAAGATTCCACAGGGTTATAACGCAATAAAAACGCTTTCTTCCGATAAGCGCTTGGGAAAAATTAATCTTAATCAAAATCCCATACTTAAAAAAACTGTCCAGAGAGACCTTAAAGTCAAAATAGTCAAAAACCTTCTATTGAACGAAATTTTTTTAAATTGTTTAGTGTTAAAGATTTCCACAGGGTTATATTTACGCAATAAACACGCTTTCTGCCGATAAGCGCTTGGGAAAAATTAATCTTAATCAAAATCCCATACTTAAGAAAACTGTCCGGAGAGACCTTAATGTCAAAATACAAAAACCTTCCTATTGAACGAAAGTTTTAGAAATTGTTCAGTGTTAAAGATTACCACAGGGTTATAACGCAATAAACACGCTTTCTGCCAATAAGCGCTTGGGAAAAATTAATCTTTATTAAACGTGAAGATCTCCCATTTTTAGCTCGTCTCACTTTGATTCCCCCAAAAAAACATAAACATAACCGAAAATCAGGAATAATACTTTCGTTTTTGGGTCCTTAAAATCTTAACATTAAAAGTTTTGCAATTTCTATTCATATTATGAAAAAGAATAAATGAAAGATTCCTTTGGATATTATAACAATTAAATAGTCAAATATAAAAGCAAGAGTTAAATATAAAACAGTTAAATATAAAATCAAGAGAGCTAAAAAATCGAATTTTTACATAATAGAAATTTTATGCAGAAAAAAGTGCATATAATACATAAACATCGAACCTTTAGATATGAGCTTAGTTGTTTGCTAAAGATATTTTTTTATAAAAAAGTGCTTTTTGAGAGTTTGTGTTGTCTCATACATCATAAACTTTGATATGAATTAGGTTGATACTTTCCTAAAGTGTTTAATACATAATTTCAACAAAAACTTTTTATTTTGATAACTGAAGAGCGGATTTTCGTATTTTTACTGTATTTTTGGTCATTTACACTTAAAGTAAAACGCCTCTTAGATGAAAAACACTTTTAAACACATAAAAAATGAACTTGATGCTTTGGACATTGAAATAACTATAAAGGCTGGTTCATACTTATGTAAAAACGTCCTTTGGACAAAGTCCAAAGAACGTTTTTACATACGTTTATGCGCTGTATTTTTCCTTTGGACTTTTTCCAAAGGACGTGTTTTACATAAGTATGAACCAGCCTTAAACCAGACACTACAGTAGATACATAAACATTAAAAAATACTTTAGTAATAAAGGTGTCCTACCTTGTGGTTTTATTTGCTGTATTATTTTAATTTTGAAACAAAATAATTTTTAATAATATCGTCGATGCATTTGACAATATTTACATTTATGAATTACGTCAAAAGAAATAAACTTAGAGCAATCTTGTTTTTAAGCGGTGTTCCATTAATGTTAGTAAAACGAGATTTTTTTGCAAATACCCTGTGTTTTTTAAAAATGAAAATTTTTGCTTAGAGTCCGGAGTGTGTTAAATATATGCTGCATTATCAAAGCTTAATTACTGTTTTGAGATCAGCGTCAATTTTTTCGAGATTATAATTCATTACCTATCGTCCACGGTGATGTCCTGAGAATCTTTTTTGCAAACAGTGATAAAACGGAAGTCCAACTGTGAGGAGATTCGAGAAGTTTTTAAAATTTCCTTGGTTGCCGCTTCTCCAATTTCAAACTGATACCCTTGAATACCACGGGGATAGTCTTTGTCTATTGTCCCTAAACCAGAGTGAGGTACATAACAAAATAGAATAGCAACTGTAATATACTTTTTATTAAGAAACTAAACAGTGGGTTAATTGTGAAGTAATTTAAGTTCTTAGAGTCAAGAAAAGTTGGAGCCTCGAATATTTAAAAAATATTTTAAAATGTTTGTTAAAGTAAACTCAAATCCTAAGCATGCCAAAGCTTAGAGTCAAAAATCTAAATAAAAACCAAACAGAAGTAGAAATTTCAACCTATAATATGTCAAAAATTGTTAGGCTTCAATTTTCTTTGACTCGTAATCCAAATACCATTTAACGCCAGTTTGTTCTGTAACTATACAAAACAAATATGTAAAGTTATAAACACTATGCAAAAACCATCACAATTCATGCACACTTTTTTCTTATACGAACATTCTGACCAATTACATAGGCACATTGATAGATCAGAAAATTTGCAGATTGAACTATTGTTATGACATTACGATAGGTTACGCATAGTGAACTATCAATGGGGCACAATTTATCTAAGCGTGTGATCTTCTATTTTTCGTTCAATTAGAATTCCCAGAAAATCAAATTTTGTGTTTGAGCCGCCAATTTTATGAGGCTAAAACTTTCAGTAAAAATCGAGGGGTTTTCAGAAAATGGAACGTTATCCCATTAGCTCAAAGGGTAAACCGCGGCCTGCTAGTGAGCACAACAGAACAAATAAAACTTTTTGACCAGTAGAAACTTTTTCCCCAAAACTTTAATACTGACTTTTAAAACCCACCAGAACATTAACAAAATAGTTGTTGAAAAACATTTCTAAAATTTTTCTACCTTAAAAAAATAAAGGTGATTTCAATAGTTTATTTAAATTTTTGGCAGATTTAGCTGTTGGCTGGGTACTTTTACATTACACCTCTAAAAAGTAGTACCTTGCAGTTTATTCCACTCTTCCAAGAATACATGAAAATTAATTAATAAAGAAAAGAAGAATGAGAAATGAAGAACAAATTATATGGGATATGTGTGGAAAAAAGTATGTTAATGAAGTATATTTTACACTAAAAATAAAGTTAATTGAAACATTATTTATATTTTTAGCTTTTTTCATATTATTTCGGATTTATTTAATCGTTGTAACTCATTCATGAATTCATAATAAAGTTTGTGAAAAACACATAAAATCGACATGGTGACAAAATGTTTCCGTGAAGAAAAAACAAAAGAAATGTCTCTGTCCTTGGCTGACCGCTGTGACTGTGGCGCTAAATTATGCTCATGACGTCTGGAGTAGGAAAAAAATTTTGAGTAGTAAAAAAAGCTAGGTTATTTTTCTACTGCTGGAATGCCGTCAGATATTAAATATCAATGATAGGCAAAGGCAGGGGAGGTATACCCTTCTCCAACTTTTTTAACGTCTTACTTATCCTTAAAACTGAAAATTTTAGTTTATTTAATCGTTTTTTTATGTTTTAGGATTTGTTTGTTCTTGTTTTTAAAATCTGAATGGTGGCCGAATTTAGGGCGGATTTTGTTTTTTTCCTGTTTTTAGGTTAAAATATAAAAAAATCAGTAGAATCTAGAATACATGAAAATTAATAAATAAAGAAAAGAAGAATGAGAAATGAAGAACAAATTATACGGGATATGTCTGGATCCAACCTAAATGCATACGTATGCATATGTTATGGATACGTATGCATAAATTTATATGCATACGTATGCATTTTTTGTAACTTTTATGCATACGTATGCATAAAAGTTACAAAAAAGCATACTTTTCAGGTTTCAATTACATACTTTTCTTAAAAAATAAACATTTCAGGTTTCAAAAAAGAACAAAAAACCCTAAAACATAAAAAACGATTAAATAAACTAAAATTTTGTAGTTTTAAGGATAAATAAGCGTTAAAAAAGTTGGGGGTATACCTCACCTGCCTTTGCCTATCATTGATATTTAATATCTGATTGCATCACTGCAGTAGAAAAATAACCTAG
>JASAMX010002381.1:0-13213 GCA_030248175.1 Microlaimidae sp. YZB2_3 | reverse complement strand
CAAATGGAGAAAGAAAAGTGGTCCAAGTTTTTGTTAACAATGATTGTTTCTTTCCACTTTTATTTTGAATATGTATTATCATAAGTATTTCCTGTTAAAATCGTGTAGTTACAAACAAAATTTTAAAGCGAAAATCGTGAGAATTTTTCCAAAGTTCCGTCCACACAAAAAAATTTAAAAGTTACAACTAAATCGCCATTATTGCGTGGGGCGTAAAAAAGAGGGTTAACCTTTCCATATTTTCCATGTGAATAAAATGATTTGTCTTCGAAAAATTTTCTCAAACGTTGCGAGTTAATGTGCACGGGGTCAATTATCAGATTAATCAATTACCAATTTATTATTACTAATCATTTGTTTTAAAAAAAAACGCCCGCCTTATTTTTTAAACTCGATTTCGTCGGCGATCGGATCGCTAAATTCGGTATTTGACGCGTTTAACAAGTTAGTTGTCGTGTTTTCCGTCGGCATGTGTGAAGAAATTATTAAAAGGACAGGTGCATTGTTCGCCGACACTTTCCCCTTTTTTTATTTGTAGGTGTGATTTTTGCTCGCGTTTAATTTGGCGTCAAGTTGTCCTATAGGCCAATCGTGATTGAAATGAATTATCGACCAACGACTACACCTTGAGCTGTTTGCACAGTCATGAAAAACAGAGGCCGCTTATCGAAATTAGCCCAGCTTTTGGTGTTTTTATGGTCAATCGGTTTGATGCATGGACAAGGTTAGTTATACTATAATCAGTACTCGTAAGAAAAGCTTGAAGGGCTACACTTTATGAAAAAAGGTTCAGGTATTGTATTGATGCTTAAGCAGCAATAGAATGTGTTTGTTGTTGTGTTGTTTATGGTTGTTGGTGTTGCTTATAATCGAATGGAAATCATCATTTATAACTGGCTAAACTGTATCAAAATACCATTTGTAAAAACCATTTTTTCGTAGCCACTTTAGTGAATTATGTTCGCTGTTGTATAGGTCATATTTTTGTGCTGTAGTACGAATCTTTTACCGTTTGTTTTTGTAATTTACGTTTTCAGTTAACAAAATTTAAATGGTGTTTTATTAATGGAACAAAAGCTTTATTCTAAACTACGTCTAAATGAACACAAAAACCCTAAAAAACAGGTATCTTAAATAACAATTAAGTAATCGATTTTTTAGTTATTTGTAATAAAACAGGTATCTTAAATAACAATTAAGTAATCTATTTTTTAGTTATTTGTAATAAAATAAAAGAAAAAAATTTTTATTACATTAATTATATCTGTATGACCTCGTAAGGTTTTATAAGTTATATAACGGACTAATTAAAGTTGTGTGGTTATATGATGTGTAGAATCTGCAGATTTTTTTAATAAATACAAAAACTTTATTAATGTATAGACTTTAATTTTAGCTATATATTGATATAAATATCGTTCATTCAACCGTATCGTAGGCAAGATATTATCACCTTAAATTTTTTTTCAGTCTTAATTTTTTTTGAAGAGACAGGTCAAAACAGACTATTCATTTTTAAACAGAATGTATTTGGTTGTTACAACATAAAGCTTTAATATTATCTCTAAAATTAATTTCTAACAATTTTGGTGTCAAAGCAGGTTTCACAATTTTGATTTTATTCGACACCTGACAGTAATAAGAATCATTGGTGTATAACAGTTCTATTGTTATAATATTATAATACTACTAACGTTCCCCTTTGTGCTCCCAGGTCCGTTGTACTGTAGTAATTTCATGAATAAATAATGCCATGATTAATTAATACTATTACCTGAATTTTTTTACACTATAAATTCTTTTTAAAACTTCCTTAAAAACCATAAAAATAAAGCAAACAATGTGGATAGAAAATTCAAACGCATATTTCATCGCTTAAATTGGCTGGAATTTCGATA
This sequence comes from Microlaimidae sp. YZB2_3, assembly GCA_030248175.1. Lineage (NCBI taxonomy): Eukaryota > Metazoa > Nematoda > Chromadorea > Desmodorida > Microlaimidae > Microlaimidae sp. YZB2_3. Next base: position 11,315 of record JASAMX010002381.1, on the reverse strand, counting down.
TTGTAGTGTACAAATATCACAAATTATTAAAATGCTTTGAATAAATTAGATGAAATTTTTAACATAAATGTGAGGCGTATACAATGCTTTAAACTCAATTTTTTATTAACATCCTTTCGGCTATTGATACAATTATGAAAATGATTCAACTAAAAAACTTATTTCAAAAGAAAAAAATCGGTTTTTTTAGTTCAAAGAATTAGTATTATACATCTAGCTCATCAATATTTCTTATTTTGTGCAACATTTCTTTACACTTGTAAACAGGATTTTCATGGGTTTTCATGTTTTTTTAAGTAATTGTAAAATTTCTGTTTAAACCAGTTCAGAAATTTCTTACGCCATTACTTTCTATTATTTAATATTTTTAAAGCTGAAAAAATGGATAATTTAAAAAAGACTAAATTTACTTTAAATGCTCGATAAATGCTCAGTCTTAAATTATAAAAATTAAAATATCACAGTATATTTTAGTGAGTGACTGAGAATGAAAAGCGACTGATATGCAAAACAAACAATTAAAACTGTTCCCCGCAGGCATTTTCGATGCGCTCTTTAAATTGTTTTTATTAGTAACATTCTGGTTTTATTTTAATTGGCAGTTATAAAAACTGTGACATGTCGCACATTTAAATGCGAATAGACGTGGCAAAAGTAACAAAGAAATGTTGTCACTTTCTAATAAATTTAAAACCCACCAGAGGAGAATTTATCACCATATTAAATGAATAATTTTTATCGATTTTTTGTAAAATTGAAAACAATACTTTAAAATTCTGCAATAAAGAAGTGGTGATTTCTGAATACGACCTCAATAAGTTAACATCCGAAAATTAAACATTACAAAAACAAAACATCCGAAAATTAAAAATTTAAATTTTTAAAACGCGCATCCGAAAATTAAACAAAACATGAACATTTTTAATGGAAAAAGAACGCATACTTAAAATACATCATGCAATTAATCTTTAGTTCGCAAAAACAGTCATAAGTTGGGCAATGTTAAGGTAATATTAAAAAGAACCATAAACAACATGGTTATTTTATTAGAATGTTATATTATATTCATTTTTATTACTGTATTTTTTGAATTTTATTACTTATTGAATAAAAAAGCAAAAAATATAAAAATGTGAGTACACCATTGTATTGCTTATTAATTTTTTCAATTAAACTGATTTTTGGTTTTTAAAATTTCATCAATATTGCACAAGTTATGACTGCTTTTGCGAACTAAAGATTAATTGCCTAATCAATAAATAAATAAAAACTTATATGTCAATTAGTAAATTGTCAAAAAGAAAAACATAAGTATATAGAGGCATTAACACACCTTGAAATTACTGCGTAATAAACATAATGAAAAATTTAAACTGTCAAGTAACATTTTGAAATAGGACAAAAATTAACACAGACAATTTCATCATTTTTAAGTTCCAAGCTTTGATAACACATGGACAAAAAAGCATATTTGCGACAATTTAAATGGTATTTTTCAGAGGTTTCTAATTTACATTTGTGACCTTTTTAAAATAATTACTATTACAATGACTGAAAAAATTGTTAAAACTTAAATCTACATTTCCAAGAACAATATTAAATACCCTACATAAATAAACTTTAACACGTTCCCGGGATTGCCTTTACCTCGGTAACAACCATGAAACCTTCGTATGACTTATGTCGTACTTCCGTTATACATAATTTTTTGCGCAAGTAGTTCCCAACTACTCAGTGAGCGAACAAATTCAAATGGTTAAAGCTGTACTGTAGCCATATGCAGATTTTTCTCACGAATACATTGTATTACTTAGGATATTTCATGTTGGAAAAATTTATGGCTACCGTACAGCTGTAGCCATTTCAATTTTCTCGCTCCATGAGCACTATTCGCGCACAAAAAATATGTATGGCGGGAATACGACCTAGGTCATGCGTATAGTTTACCGCGGTAATGTTTACGTACGACATTTGTCGTACGAAAATACCACCACCGTGAGACGAAGGTTTTACGGTTGTAACGGGTGGAAAAGCCATCACGGGAACGGGTTAATTCGAAGAACCTGCAATGAATCTTAAAATAATATTTTTAATCTATTTTGATAATCTGATTTTGAAAGCTCGCATTTTTTTAAGAACTCTTCGGGTAAAGCATTTTGTACTATTTTACAACATGTGATAATTTGCCTTAAAAAGAGTTAAAAATAGACTAGTTTTTGATTATAGACAAAACATAAAAAATTCTGTAAAAAATTTCTTACACATTTTTTTTTTAATTTTCATATACGTATTTTAAAAACGCGTACTTAACTTTTAAAATTTTTTAAATTCTTTTCGAGACTCAGGACATAGTTTAACATGGTAATTTACTGATTTTCGTATTTTTGGGACTGGAGCTTTAAGGTGCGATACCGAGTCAAACTTCTTGTTTTCGATTTTGATGATTTTTTGTAAAATCCTTACCCCTGCCCCCAATAGCACACAATTTTTTTTTCATTAAAATATCTTTGGTGGTTCAAGAGATATGATCCCCCAAAAATCGCGTTTTTTTGAAATTCTGTACTTGAAAGATTTGTCAATAAGTATAAAATTTCTAATTATAAAAGTTTTACTGAAAGAAACTTGCTATTTTCTACTTTAACTTAATACTTTGATTGTTAAGATTCGTGCAGTATTTGTCGAGATATTGCGTTTCCCGTACAAAAAACCCGCGATTTTTTCGCTAAAAATGCGAAATGTTGGGCAAACTTAATCAAATCACTGCCGTCGTTTAATCAAGGTTTTTTGTACGGGAAACGCAATATCTCGACAAATACTGCACCAACAATCAAGGTATCAAATTAAAGTAGAAAGCAGCCAGCCGCTTTCTTTCGCTAAAACTTTTATAGCTTAAAATTTTATACTCATTGAGAAATATTTCAAGTATAGGATTTCGAAAAAACGCTATTGTTAGGGGGGGGGGTAATATCTCCTGAACCTATTAATATATTTTAACGAAAAATTTTTGTGGCCTATTGGGGGCAGGGGTAACGTTTTCACAAAAAATCATCAAAATCGAACACCAAAAGTTTGATCCGGTATCGCACGTTTAAATAAGAGGGATGCGTTTATAGGTTTTTTTATTTTGATGCCAATCTTAAAAGAAATACTTACAACAAAAAAAGAATATTAAAATTTATAATAATATTTAAAAATAATCATAAAATAAATATTATGTAGGGCAACTGATTTAAAGTCGGTCAGGCTTTAATTTCGGCCACCGGCTGGTATTTTTGCGATACGGAAAACCTATGAAATGAATTGCGTATGGCCGGATAGACGGTAATGTCATCTATCTAGTCATACTGTACGCAGTTCATTTCATAATTATGCCAAGAACAAAAATAACAGGCGGTGCCCGAAATTAAAGACCTGGCTAAATTTTGGTTAGTTACCTTAACATTATTATAAAACTCAGGACTGCAGCGAGCTATAGCCAACGATTGAATTGATTTTCTTCAATAAGTACAAGACAAAAAATAACTGAGAATACCATTTATATGCAGATTAGTACGGCCTAGCACAGTTCAACGAATTATTAAATCAACTATTTTACAAACAATCAAAGAAAATTTTGAGGAAAAACGGCATATTATTATAGTTTTAATATCGTTTTTTAACAAATATTTATGAAATTACAAAATTTGAAAAAAAAGTAATTTTTTACTTCTAAAGTTGATTAATTTCATTAACTTTTTGAAAAGGCAGGATTAAAAAACTCTCCATACCATTTGTTTTTAATCAAAAAAATATGTTATGCTCCTAAGATTTAATTGGTCCTTTCATGGGTTCCATACAGTTATAGGCGGTCGGTTGAATAAATTACCCATAGATATAAATACGTGCCGTGGGGTTATAGTTATTTACGCAAACTAGCCAGTAAGGTTTTCCTATAGACTTAAGGTCGGTTTATAATTATGACAAAACGTCCTTTTGACAAAGTCCAAAGGACAATTTTATAAAAGCCAAAACGTCCTTTGGACAAGCCAAAATGTCCTTTGGACTTTTGCCTTTAGACGAAGTATGAACGCTACTTAGAATTTGTCCTTTGGACAAAGTCCAAAGGACAAAATCCAAAGGGAAAAGTCCAAAGGACAAAAGTATGAATACGTTGTCCTTTGGATTTTGTCCTTTGGACTTTTCCCTTTGGACTTTTTCCTTTGGACTTTTCCCTTTGGATTTTGTCCTTTGGACAAAGTCCAAAGGACAAAAGTCCTTTAGACCTTGTCCAAAGGACGTTTTGTCATAAGTATGAACCACCTTTAAGGCTGGTTCATACTTATGACAAAACGTCCTTTGGACAAAGTCCAAGGACCATTTTAGAAAAGCCAAAACGTTCTTTGGACTTTTTCCTTTGGACGAAGTATGAATGCTACTTAGAATTTGTACTTTGGACAAAGTCCAAAGGACAAAATCCAAAAGGAGAAGTCCAAAGGACAAAAGTATGAACACGTTGTCCTTTGGATCTTGTTTTTTGGTGGTTCGGGCGGGGGGCTGGTGGGGGTTTGCGGCCGGCCGGGCGGGGAGAAGGGGGGGGGTGGCGTGTGGTTTTGTCCTTTACATCCTTTACGTTGTCCTTTGGATTTTGAACACGTTTTTACGCTGTATTTGTCCTTTGGACAAAGTCGAAAGGACTTTTGTCCTTTAGACTTTGTTCAAAGGACGTTTTGTCATAAGTATGAACCAGCCTTTAGACTTCTTGCTAGAATTTACTGATTGTACTGATTTTTATATAAAATATGAAGATCACAACAATCAATAAAATTAAAAAATCAACCAGTTCACCTCGATTTTAGCCCGATCTAATAATAACTGCTCAAGAAGACCGTGTCACAACGCCAAAGACTGTATCGATACTGAAAATGGCTTTAAATGCGTGTGCAAAGACGGATTCATGGGAAGACTTTGTCACAGTAAGCCTCCTATTAAAAGTGTTTAAATATAATCCTTACTACGGCAGAATGAGATGCAATTCGCTTAAAATATGTGCTAATCTGACTATTTTTAGATTTTAAATACCATTCTCTTTTTAAAAGAATGATTTACAGTCACATGTATTTTATTTATATTTTAAACGACTTTGAATAATTCTGTCATAGTAAACGAAGATATATATAAAAGCGGTTAAAATTAAGCTTTAAAAAAATTTTTGAATTCGAATTTTACTCGGTTGGAAAATTTTTAAAAAAAAATTATCGGCCGATAGGGGAGACATAAAATACTCCAACTCGGGCCGGCCCAACCCAACCAGTTAAAAACTCTGTATATTTCAGCGCCCTGCAGGTATATTTACCAGAGCTGCTCGCGGTGGAAGGAGGGACTCTTTTTTTAAAAAAAAGTAGTCGGTCGGTTTGGGAAGGCATAAAATACTCCGACTCGGCCCGGCCCGACCCGGCCTGTTTAAAACTATGTATTAAAACTTGAAATTCCAGGGCCCTGCAGGGATATTTACCAGAGCTGCTCGCGGTGGAAGGAGGAACAGCAGTGCGACCGGGTCAGGTCCCGGACCAGATTTTTCGACGTCAACTGCGCTGAATCCTGCAACCAGTGCGTAAGGGATGAAAAAATAGGTAAATCCTTCCACTAATTGCACAAAAATTGGTAAAGTAATACATAAAAATGTGTAATAAACAATATATAAGGTACCCAAATCAAGGTATATTTAAAAGGCCGCCATTATGTACAGCAAACAATAAATAAAGAATAATATAATAAAACATAGAGAAATTAAGCACAATTGATCATTTATTTAGTATTTTGAAATTTTGGTACCATTCTAATTCGATCCCATTTATATTACTACCAATTTAATAGGATTGTAATTAAATATATACTAGATATCATCTTACTTGTTTTTTTTTATACAAAAAACTTAACGATATTTAAAAAACAAGCTAACCCGGTTCTCAAAATAAACTGAGTTAAATGTAGTTTGTATGTTGTTTCATAAGTTCCAAATATTATTTTATATAGCAAACAAGTTCATTATACCAACCACCAAAATATTGCAACCATTTCATTCCATACTTTACAAATTCACTATTTAATCATGAATACCTTAAACTATAGACCTATTACACACCCTGCTCATCATTACATAAATAAACGTGGGCAAGTCATTGAAGCCAAAAAAATAAACCACAAAAAAAAACAATTAACAATAAAATATTCTAGCAAAAAACGAAAGAAAGTTTCGAAAAAAAGCCTTATATTAAATGGAATAGTAAAAAAGCTACAATAAGTCTAAAAACTTAATGCCAGAAAATACTGAAACAAGTCTCTTTAAAACAGGCAAAATAATAATATATTTTATTAAACTTTTAGAAAAACAAAATCCAATAAAAACAGTAAGTGTAATTTGGTTTGCGTTTTTTAATCATATGACAAAAATTAGTTTACAAATTGCCATGGCGTGGATAGATTTTTGCATATGTTAATCAGGTATTAATACAAAGGTGTTAATTGAGTCAAACGTCACCCCTACGGTATAAAGATAATATTATTATAATTAACGTCTATTTAAAACCAAATAACCAAATCTAAGTCTGAAAAACCTTGAAAAATTTACATTTGAAATAAGGCCGTTTTTACTTTAACAATTACTTTGCCAGTTAGTTTGTTTTATGTAATAGATAGAAAACATTAAAAGAAAGTCACCTTATATCAAATGTAAATTTTTCAAGGTTTTTCAGACTTAGATCTGGTTATTTGGTTTTAAATATACGTTAATTATAATAATATTATCTTTGTACCGTAGCGGTGACGTTTTACTCAATTAACACCGTTGCATTTAACCGATGCAAAAATTTATCCACGCCATGACAATAGTAAATTCATTTTTGTACTATGGTTAAAAACCAAAGATTTTACATTTATTGTTTTTATTGGATTTTGTTTTTCTGAAAATTTAATATAATGTATTATTATTTTGCCTGTTTTAAAGAGACCTGTTTCAGTCTTTTCTGGCATTAAGTTTTTAGACTTATTGTAGCTTTTTACTATTCCATTTAATATAAGGCTTTTTTTCAAAACTTTGTTTCGTCTTTTGCTAGAATTTCCGTCTTTTAAAACATTGGATTCAATGTCATTTTTTATAAAAAAATAGAGTAAACAACATAAAATTTATAGAAAATTTTTGAACCTAATACTATTAATACAAGTATTTCAATAATCAAAAAAATATATTTTTCAAAAAACATTATTGTACAAGATTTTTGTCTCTGTAACAACTCTCGTTTTGTTGATGTTATAAAAATACGACGCCTTAAGTGAGTTGCAAAAGTAAAGTCAGCAAGTGTTTATGTAACACGGAACGTCAAGTGTTGGAGTACTGAGGCTTTAAGTCCTGTATTGTCTATTTGATGCAAAAAAAAACTAAAAAGGAGAAATTTATTTGCATCCCTTCTTTAAAAAACTAGCTTAATTTGACCCCATATTTCTAGACGCGACATGGCTGACCTTATATAAATGTTGAGACAAAAAACAAATAATCAAAACTGAGCGGTTAGCGTTTTGAAAATTTAAATCCCAGGCTTTCAACAAATATACAAAATTCAATCAAATTTAACTAACTATTTTAAGCGAGCACGCAAGGTTTACAGCTTGTTTAAAAATATTATGTGTTTATTTAAGCTAAAATAATATTAAGAAAAAAAAGGAGTTACAAAAACATGTTTAATAAATGACTTATTACTGCTTTGTGATATTTTGAAAGCGGCGCGTTAAGTTTTATTGCGCTGTGGCCGTTCCTCGCCCCAGAATTTTTTTTAAATACAATTTAAAAAAATTGTTATTGTTGCCGTTTGGCTGTTACTAAGCGGTTAAGAAATTTGTGTTTTGTTTCCCATAGGTATCAGCGGTTTTTTATAAATATGTCAATAATTATAACTAAAACCAAAAAAAACAACCTCCAGAAATTGTTAATAAAATTGTGAAGTTACTGAATACATAATTGATTCAGTTAAAACGGTGAGACACAAGTGCCCTAATACACAATGCGAAACTTAGAAGAAAAGAAATAGACGTTTCTCACACGAATTTTAGATAGAGTAAATATCAAAATGGAATTAAGGTGTGTGGCTAATTTTACACCTATGTTCAAAAAATTTACTCTGAATATTAATTACAGAACAGCAAAAAATTTTTGGGGGACCCCAAAAATAAATAAAAAACACACGAAAGTCTTAAAGTTAAGCAAATTAAGCTAAGCTAATTAAAACCAAAGCCAGACATTTTCAGGATATTTTTTTTGGTTTTTAATATCAGAAAAAAATATGAGGAATTTTATGGTTATAAAAAAATTATACAGTTTTGATTGCCAAAAGAGCTATTCACGGATTTCGTTTTTTCAGTATACGCCATCAATCAGTTAACCGCGCAGTGGCTTAACCCATTTAATATAAAGGAAAGAGCACGGAGCGCTCTTTCCTGATTAAGCCAAAAATATATAATAAAGGAAAAATGAGACACTTAGAACAAACTGCTTGTAAAAAACGGTCCCATTTAAATGGGACCTGGTCCCATTTAAATGGGACCTTTAGTCCCATTTAAACGCCATTTTAGGATCCCATTTAAATAGGTCCCATTTAAATGGGGCTTATATAAATGGGATCCCATTTAAATGGAATCTCATTTAAATAAGACCTAATTAAATGGGATCCCATTTAAATGGGACCTATTTATATGGAATCCCATTTAAATGGGATCCCATTAAAATGGGATCCCATTTAAATGGGATCCCATTTAAATGGGATCCCATTTAAATAAGTCCCATTTAAATGGGGCCTATTTAAATGGGATCCTATTTAAATGGGATCCCATTTAAATGATGGGATCTCATTTAAATGGGACCAAAATCGAAAAGTCCCATTTAAATGGGACCTTTTTTTACAAGCAGTTTGTTATAAGTGTCTCATTTTTCCTTTATTATATATTTTTGATTAAACTAGCCTTGAAAAATTCTCTTAGAATAGAGCAGGAAAAAGGGGCGATTTTCCCCCAGGCGTATGTTTAGACAGAAAAGATGTGGACTAGTCTGAGATGGACATTATGTGGACTATAGGAAATTTGCATTTGATTTGGCCAGCTGCTCACTGAATAAAAATTTCTACCATATGATAATGATTTGTTTATACATTGATCTAATTACACAGCACTGTTGCATTTTTTTTTAGTTTGATGAAATATCAATTGAAAAAATCAAAACACACAGCAATCTTTGACAAGCGCGAAATCGCCACTTTTTCAATTAGAAGGTTATATTTGTATGTGTAAGAAACAACTATAAGTTTGAAAAAGTGGCGATTTCTTTGTGGCAAAGATTGATGTCAGTATGATTTTTTCAATTGACATTTCATCAAACTAAAAAAAATGCAACAGTGCTGTGTGATTAGATCAATGTATAAACAAATTATTATCATATGGAAAATGTTGATAATGCAGAATCACACGAATAAAAAACTTTGCAAAAACCGTTTATTCAACATTCATCCAATTAATTAAAAAATTTCACAACAAAAAACGCGAAAATTGCGAGTGTAGCAATTATGAGACCATGGGCAATTCATGGGACCATGGTGTGGTGGCATGGTAACTTTAGGCGCGGTCATGAATATCAAAAATTATTAAAATTATTAAAAAATTATCCCTTACTGTCATGAATATCAAAAACGCTGGACAAACAAAATTTTTTAACTTACCAGTCCACTAGCCTTAAGGCCACCACAGTTAGATTTTGACGGCAGATCTTTTTTAATTAATTTTTACTAAAGTAATTAGATCTGCTGATTCAATTTTTGACATTAATTTTTCTGTAAAAAATTGTTATCGTCCACAATCATCAAATGACACCGATAAAACACATGTCAAAAATACAAAACATTAATAAAATTCATTACCAAAAATATTTTATATTTTTCATTTCCGATTTAGCGTATCTTAAATAATGGACACTTTTTTTTAATTAAAAAGCTAAAAATTAAAAAGAAAAAATGCTGCGGAGGGGGAGACTCGAACCTACACCCTCGAGGATTCAAGCCGTACACTCTAACCACTTGGCTAATGAGTCAAAGACGATTTTGTTCTAAAAGAAACGGTTTCAAATGTAGTTTCTCGACGTCAATTAAAAAAATTTTAAATGAAAATTAAAAAAATTGATTTGCTCAGATTTTAATGAAAGTATGGAAATAGTTAGACACAAGTCTAATTGATACTTTGAATAATATTTTATTAAAAAAACTAATTCATGATTTTTTTTATTTGCATTTCTTTTAAACACCAATTTTTATTTTTCTTAGAATTTGGAATTACATTTTCTGGGATCCTAGTATATAAAAATTGCCCCGCTTTTTATTTTTTAACTTGCTGATGTTTTTCAGCAAGGAAACTAAGAGCGAACTCAAATTTTTTAAATGACTAAAAACTGTTTTTAAAGCTAGAAATAGATAAAAATATATATCGAATAAAGACGACAATTAATCAATAAAATTATTATCTGATCAGATACATAATAATATACAGCTTTCGATCGCACTTTTTTTTGTCAGACAAAAATTAATATCTAAGTTGATATCTAACTTTTTGTAAAATACGTCATAACTGTGGTGTTCTACTTTAAATAATTATGACAAGCGGGGTGTGACGTACAGAAAGATCACGTTGGTGTGACCACTAGTGTTGTAAAAAGTATTGATTTTGGATTATTTTAAGTAAAAGTAAAAGTAATTTTGAAAAATTTTAGTATTATGTAAAGTAATAGTAAATGTAATTCGTGATTTTTAATTTAAGTAAAGTAAAAGTAAAAGTAATAATTCAAAGTGTTATTTTAGTAAAGTAAAAATTAAAAATTAGACCAATTTTTTTCATAAAAAATCTAAGAGTAAAAGTATAATAAAAATTAATTTTGAAACGGAGCAAAACACCGGTTTTTGGGTTTCCATGGTAGCTCTTGTTCTGAAGTTTTTTGCTGATTTTTATGTCTCAATTACCGTTAATAACGTTTTTAGTCAAAGTAAATGGTTTTAGCATGTTAAGCGGCTCAAAAAATTTTTCTTCTGCCATTCACTTTACAAGACAAGCCCATAGGGAATTGTACCGATTGAAATTACTTTTACATTTTTACTTTTAAATTAATTTGGCATCCTTCCAGGAGTGATCCGTCATCCATCACGGAGGAAGAAGAATCTACGGATAGAATTTCTCTCAACGTGGACGAACTCCGGCGCTTTAAACCGTTAGTTTTTCAAAACAACCCATTAACTTAGATATTATTTTTAATA
>JASAMX010002380.1:0-24725 GCA_030248175.1 Microlaimidae sp. YZB2_3 | reverse complement strand
TTTTTGTCTAGATGGCACAGTGGTTTAAGGTTTTGCTTATCAAAAAAAGTTCAGGAGTTGAGTTGTGTGAGTCTTTGTTCTTTAAAGCTTCAGTGAAATTTGCATTTGATTCAAATTTTTAAATCAAAGGTAAATTTTAAAAAAAATCTGATACGTTTTTTATATACCTTTTTTTAAAAATCGACTGATTAGTATAAATAAAAGAATAATAAAAACAGATATGTCATTGTTTGCACTGAATTTTTGATGTTGGTTTTTTACTTTCTGCATAAATATATTCAATACATTTTGATGCTATAACAAATAATTTTAGTTGTGTTTTTTTTTAAATTCAATCAAGTTTACAGTTTTTGAAGAGATTAAAATCACAAATGATTAAGTAATATCAAACTTTAAAATAATTATTTTTTTTATTTTTTTGGAATATATTTATTTTGGTGAATAGAATGTAGTGCGTCAAACTGCAGGTCCTGTTGCATTTAACGTTTCATATTAAAACACGTTAGAATATTAATAGCTTTGAAATGTTATATATTATTGGTGATAACGTCATATATGTTTTCTCTGTGGGATAGGTTGTGGGAGGAGCAGTGGCCCTCAATCCCCTCAGGGACGAATGAAGGCTTTAAAAAACCGGACTTCACAATGCGGCAGGCCGGCGGGCGCGGGCGCGTTATTAGAGAAATGCGGGCGCGCCCTTTTTTAAACCAGCTTTCGCGCGCAACCGCTTGTTACGACACTACTTAGCTAACATATGGCAAGTTCTTTTGTTAATATAGAGCTCCTTTCGTTTAGAACAAAGTATTTGAACCGGCGTGAATTTTCTTGGTCAGTTTTAGCAAGATTTAGTATTTTTAAAAAGGTTTCAGCCGTGCAAGCAAGTTATTGAAATTTAGTTTGTAGTCTATACTTATAAAAAGTCCCATCTCCGCGGCACAAACACACACAATAAAGAAATAGTTGATAGCTGCTAATAGCTCGAAAAAATGCTCTCGTTATATATTATTCACTATGAAAGTTTTGTGTTGAAGCAAGCAGGAAGCGAAAGGTGGCTCTTCTTGCTTGCTGAATAAACGATTTCTCAACTTCGATTAAAAAGAATAGTATGGAAATATAAAGCTGAGCTTTTTTATTGTGAAATGTCTTACAGTTGCTAACAATGCGCCTCCGCTCTTTTTAATTTGTTATTGCTTATCCGTAGCATGTTGCTAGTGTTTTATCTATATAGTGTTTTCTCTCCAACAAAAGAATATGTTACAGAAATAAAATGTAACATGACAAAATTATAATACAATAAAGAAGGCGGTTCGTGCTCTTCTATGGTAATACGTGGTAATCAAATGTTAATTTAGCCCTATGAAATACTTTGGATCTTTTATTTGTCACCAAAAATACAGTTTAAAGACCAAACATTTTGACTTTGTGAATTTAGATTTCTTATTAACTCAGTTCCGAGTACGTTATTTACAGCCGCTGTTTACGAAACCAATTTTCGAGCGCTTTTTTATACTTTCAAAAAAATATTATTATAACTGCGTATTTTAATTGTATCTGCAGATAGAAGTGTTGCGAAAATATTTTAATATAAAAGCTGTCGGGAAACAAAAATTCAAAAAACGAAGGTTTTTCAAGAAAACTGTTAAACTTTTATTAGAGTATTTGAAACAACGCTGAATTTATGTTGAGAATCGAAACCTTGATAAATTTTGGGCTATCAAAAATAACAGTTTTTTGAATTTTAAAACATGGCGAAGGAGTTCATTTTGAATCATTTGAAATGGTTAAATCCTTATTTAATACAAGTAAAAACGTCACAAAATCGTATATTAATTGTATTTTTAATCTTTTACTTAAGTTTGAACAAATGGTTTTGAATTTAACTATATAAGTTTGTTTTTTAAAATAAATTACTGCTATTAAGATTAAAAGCAGCAGTCAGAAACCGAAGAATCTAACAATCAAATTTTTTTGCTTGAAATCTGTAAACAGATACTAATTTAGAACAATCAGAATTTTTTTTGCATTTTTATTAAAAATAAAAAGATTAACATTAAGATTAACATTATAAATTTATAGATTCCTTTCGCTTGAACTATTTTAAAATTAGAATTTGTTTCCTTTCGCTAGAACTATTTTAAAATCAGAATTTGTTTTGTAAGGACTTAAATTAATTAAAGTTGTAGTTGTAGAGCATAATAAAGATTTAGTACCATTTAAAACATCTATAAATAACATAAGTTCGTATCATCATAGTTATTTCAAAATATAATTTTAGAGGGATATTTTTGCGAAAAACTTTCGTTTTTTTTTCTTGTTAGCATTCGAGTTTAATTTTATTTACGATTTCACTATTTAATTGATATTAAAAATTTAAAAAAATTTAAAAAAAATTTTCCAATAAAAAATTTATTTTCAATTTACAATTTAAATAAAAAAAGCAAGAAAAAAATATGTTTATCTATTATTATTATTATGCATAAATTTGTGTATAAGGCAAAAACGTGATATAGTTGTCTTTTATAAACGTTTTGTCGTACTAAAAATTTAAAATATTATACCCGGTCTAATTTGCAAAAATATTATATTGCAAAATTATAATATTATCAAAAATATATAACATACTTTAATATTATTGTTTTGCTATGTTAAATTTTGAATAATTTAGTTTCTTAAGTTTAAAAACTTTGATAAAAGTGATTTTTTTCAAACATAAGTTCGCGAGTAACAGAAGATTCTTGCAAAAGGTACATTCCTATCGCAAAAACCGTGCTAATTTTTAACAGTCGCGTTGTGTGTATGTGTGTGTGTGTTTGTGTGTGTGTGTGTTTGTGTGTGTGTGTGTGTGTGTGTGTGTGTGTGTGTGTGTGTGTGTGTGTGTGCGCGTGTGCGTATGTGTGTGCGTGCGTGCGTGCGTACGTGCGTGCGGGTGTGTGTTGTCGCTGTGTGTTGTGTGTGCAAGCGTGCGCTAAAAATGTATGTGTCAGAATGAGTGCGTTCGGGTCTGCGTACGTGTCATATGAAGTTACAGGGTTTACACAAGTTTTAAAATACCCCGAAAGGCTTATAATTCCAATTCCGCAGCCGTATAGAGAAAAATCAAACCGGTAAATTTGATTTAAACCTGTTATTTGATTAAATTAAACCAATCAAATGTTAGTTGCAATGCGCTGATGTTCTAGTGCTTCGCTCGTTTATATTACTAATATGTATTTTGTTGTTTAAAATTATTCTGCTTGTTACCCACCGTTTATTACTAAAATATTCGGATTTTAAAAGTGCACTATTGATTAAAAAAATACTATTTGACACGTACTGATCCTAATAGCTGTAAACAAGTAGCCCAAATTGAGAAACTAACAAAAACAGCAGCAACAAAGATCGTTATTTCAAAAAAGGAGGCTTAGCATTTCCATGTACGGAAAATTAACAAGTTGCCGTCTGTGTTGCTTAGTTTGTGTGACGAAGTCAAACCTTCAGGCTGCAAATTATAACTGATTTTTAAAGAAAATGCATTATTCGACGGGAAAATTGATTTCATGTTGTGTTTTTTGTTATTAAAAAAACAGGGAGTCAAAACACTCTAACTATTTTTTTATTATTGCTTGTATGTTTATTAGATTTTAACTCTTTTGAGTCATGAAATCCACCCCCAAGAGTGGGTTTGGCTGCCCAGGCCAATACCGATTTTCGAGACTTCCGTTACCTAATTAAATCACCCTCTCAAAAAATAATTAAACATTTTAGTGATATTTGACAAAATATTTTTTTCTAAATAAGATATAAAAACACCTAATGCTAAAGTGTATAATAGTACTTTTGTC
Source organism: Microlaimidae sp. YZB2_3 (assembly GCA_030248175.1). Classification (NCBI taxonomy): domain Eukaryota; kingdom Metazoa; phylum Nematoda; class Chromadorea; order Desmodorida; family Microlaimidae; species Microlaimidae sp. YZB2_3. The sequence goes on along the minus strand of JASAMX010002380.1, from coordinate 20,904 downwards.
ACTGAATTTGTTCTAAAAGCAGTCCAGATAGCCGGGCTCTATAACTCCGAAAAAAAGCGTTTCCATTTCAACATTCTATACTTCTTCGCAATAATTTCATGATTTAATTGTTTAAAACAAACACAATAATGGTAGAAATTGCTTGCTATTACTTTTCACAATACAAATTCTTTAAATGCTTAAGAATTTCAATCCAAAATTAAATAGGTAGTTTTGGTTTTTAATTTAATTTTAACGAAACAAGTTACTTAAACTTATCTAAAGCTTTACTAATAATTTGCTAATTGGTATTACATAAGATTAAACGAGAACAATTCTAGAACAATGATATATATTTTGTGCAAAGTTCGCGCCTTGGGGTGTTCAAAAAGGATAAGAAAATGAAGAAGAAGAACGGTTGAGTACCGTTTTTTTAGGGTCACTGCCTGACTTACGAAATTGACAGCTGGCTGTAAGGAGGTACTCACAGAATAGGATTAAATATACTTAATATTTTGATCTAGTAAAATATTATTAAATATTATTAAAATATTAAAAATATTATTAATAATATTTTAATATCTATAATTTTTATATATATTTTAATATCTTTTTAATAATATTATTAAAATATTATTAAAAAGAAAAAAAAATAGAAAAAGAGAAAAAAATAAGAAAAAAACAATGAAATGATGAAAACAGTATGAATTAAACTATGCATAGACTATGCTTAGTATGATATTAATTCTGTTATTTGATCATTGAAAAAAATGAAAATTATTCTTAAATCCTCTTGGATTTAGCTGCAAAAATTTTTTTTTTATTTTGCTAAACCTGCACGGATTTTGTAAGAGACAATATTTTACAAAATCATACGTACAGCAGTGCCAATTTCTAATGGGAGCCATATGACCAGTCACTCGCTCACCAAAACAATATAATGTGATATTTACAGTTGTGGGTCCAGTGGAGAAAGTGCCGCGTAATTTTTCTGCCAACTTAAACTACATTGTTGTTTTCATTTTTGATTTTAAAACTTTTATTAAGGAAATTCTCTATACTAAATATGAACAAAGGAGCGTGCTTAATTTCGGTTAAGCCTTAATATATTAAACGGATTTCGGTGAGAAATTCAAGAAGAATAAATTAAAAAAATACATCACTGTGTTATTGTTTTCTGATATAATTCTCATTTTTAAACTGTTCTAAATTTGGTTTTATTTATAAAAAACTGTTTATATGATATTCCTTTAGACATTTTTATATAAAAACTCATGATTACTATTTTTTTAATTTTCATAATTATTATTCCCCATTCATTGTTCATTTAAAATTATTTTCTGAAAAAGTTTGTTTGCGACCACTCTAATTTTTCTTGAGAGAAAGATTTAGTTTATTTGATTTAAAGTTTGTTGCCTAATTTCATTTTAATTTTACTATTTACCAAGCTTAGTGTTTCAATATTAAATTAGTTTAAATTTATATAATATCATATTATTACTTGTTTGTTTGAATTGTTTTGAATCATGACTAGAATTTTTAAAAATAGTTTTTTTTTCAGTTTAAAAAAACATAATACGCTCAATAATAGCGCCTAATAATAGTTAATGTTTATGGCTGTTGTTATCAAGGTTATGAATTAAAACTGCATGAAATTTAATGTAGTTTTGAATTTCGTAGGAACGTTAAAAAATATTGAAAAAGCCAACGACACACTGTAGATTTTAAGCCAGTTTGCTCTTGAGGAACTGGTGTTAACTCAAAAGATTGAGAGGTCTGGTGCGCTAGCTTTACGTGGCTGGAGAACTGTTTTTCTCATGCATTGAAATTTTAAATTTAATAAATTTAAACGAAAAAGGCAACAACTACCTTGCCACTTACAACACAGAGTCTGTTGTGTTGACTTTTTTCAAGGTTTTTTGTTGTTCAAACAAAATCCATAATAGATTATAAAAGTTAAGTGTATTTTTAATTCATAACCTTAGTAAAAACAGTTTTATTATCACCATAATTTCCAACAATAAGAATTTAAAAATGTCATAAATTGAAAGTAAACAAAAAAATTTCAGGTTGTATTGAAATAATATTTATAATAGGCTATTATTGTTCAAAGATCGATTTTCTAGTAAATTTTTCTTCCGATCTTTTCGCAGGTGGTTAGCGAACGTTTGAGAAAACATCAGAAATAAGCATGGTAATTTATTACAATTTGTCATACCGTCTTATTTTGCGATCAAATGAACGATGGAGGGCTGAGCGATCTTCCTATCCCAAGCAATTTTTTTTTAAACTCTAAATCGTGGAAACGGGCCAGACAAGAGAGTATGCTGGACATGATATACTGGAAAGGAGGGACTGTACACTAGGGTACTTGGCTTGAATTGAATTGAATTGAATTTTATTTTGTTAAAATAACAGGAAACATACATAAGCTAGTTAAAACTGCACTTGAAATTGTATGTACCATTTACATAATTAAAACCAAAAAAATAAAAATAAAAATAAAATAAAAGATAAACGCGTTTGACAACTGAAACCCAAACCCTGACTGCAATAACATTCCCAGAAGTGAGACAGTTCAGTCAAAACCATGTCAACCACACCCACAGAATGATTCCGGACTCACCGCAAGCGCGATTGACAAAACCAAAACCAAACCGTCACACTCCTAGGTTAAAACCGAAACCAAGTCTTGAGAAAAATTTACAGAAGTCAAACAATTAAACACAGTGAACATTTACAAAAACATTAGTATGCGTTTGAAAAAAATTGCGTTTGCAACAACCCTGTAACATAATGAATTTACCATGCTAGTGAGGACACAAGGGTACTGAAAACAAGGGTACTAAAAAAATAAAACATGCCTTTTTGCCTGAATTATAATAAACTTATTATTGCATAAAATTGTTTTTCTGGCGCAAATATTATGTCGCTTGTTTGACTGATTCGATTAAATTAAGAAATAAAAAAAATTGTTAAGCACAACATTAAGACATTATTGTTCTGCTTACGATTTGGTTTCAAATAATTGCATTGATTGAAGTATTATATTACCACACGTTTTTCACGTTTCAAAGTCCCAACAAAGTTGGGGAATAAAACGATGTTAAAATATTTTTGCAGAGGTTATTTTTGACAATAAAATTTTTGAATTGTCCAGTAAAAATTTTTTTACCGGATTGAATTGTCCAGTAAAAATTTTTTACCGGACGAACAAAGTATGAATAGGTTTAAAAATTTCCTTTGTACTGTCTCCGGACTGTCTTTTCAACTGTTCCCTGTTTATGAAGTATGAACTCGACTTAAAAACTGTGTTTTGAACATTGTTTTTGTACGCTTTGGACGAAATATGAAATAAAGAATTATGCTTTAGACTGAGTGAGACAAAAAAAAAACGACGGGCTTTGAATTTAGCTTTAATTTTGGAAAAATGTTTTTTTTTGTTTAAATTATGCAATAAATATTTAAAAAGATTTTCTAAATTTTTTAATTTAATTGAGTTTTGAATAAACTTTGGAGGAATTTGAATTGATAACAGAGGAATTCAAAGCTTAGTAGCTAGCGTACGGTAAAACAAAAATTAACAAACAGCTGTTAATAAAATAGTTTCAATATACCTACGCAAAAAGCGCGTTTTGGCTTTTCTCTGCTTTTAAAATAGATGGAAAATTTTAGGAAAAAACAAACTCTTTTTTATTTGGTAAATTAAAAGCTGAACTTCAACAATCTTGGTTTTAACTGATATTATCCATAGGAAACGAAAAACCGGTTCTTAATAATAATATTTCCAGTATGCAATTACATTTATTTTAACACGTAATATTTTTTGTTATTTTATGGTTTTAATGCTTTCTTTAAAAAAATTTTTTCTTAGCAATAATATAGGTTTTTTTCTGTAATTTCTCCGTTTTTTTGTATTTCTGCATTTTTTTTTATAAATTATGACTATAGTAGTGTTTTACGTTTTATCATGTTTAGAAAATTCCTATTTTTCATCTTATTATTTTTAAAAAATTGTAATATTTCTTTTTGTAAAAATCTTTCATATCTTGCATTGCATATATTTTAATTTTCTTTTAATAACTTTTTAATATCTGTGGTGCATATTTATTATAATTACGTAATAAATTTTATTTTTACTTGTTTTCTTATTATTTTAATTGCTTAATTTTTATATTTTCTTATAGTTTATATATTTTTCATAGTTCCCCTTTTAGTATGTTTATAAGTTGTAATATTAATTTTATACCTAAAATTATAAGTATTTTGTCATTTTAATTAATTGCTTGTATTTGCCTTTTAGAATTTCTACTATTACTACTGATGGATGATGAGTGCTGTCGTACTTGAAAGCTTTAATATAATGCCGTACGGAATAAAAGTTTTATCTTTTGTTTTACTCGCAGTTGAAACTGAAATTGTTTTTAAAACGCTCAATTAAAGCATTTTAGTCCTTAAAATGAGTAAAATTGTTTGTTGTTTGTTAATTAAAATACCAGTATTACAATAAACTTTAAAATTTAATTACTATTAATTTAAATAATATTGAAATTTTAAAAATATTTATGATAGAACTATAACGCTTATGTAGTAAAATAATAATAAAAAAATGTTCAGTTCATATTTTTATTTTTGCACCGCTGCCGTGCTGGACGCGCCGGAGTGGCCACGCCCGCGTGGCCACGCAAGTTTCGTGAATGGGGCTCTTTATTTCGTGATGTCATGATTGTAAATATGTTTATTTCCACTCTGGCAAGTACTAAGTACACTTAATTAATGAAAGCACCTGGACTGAAGTATTTTCCATTAGCGTTTTGTTGCTAATTAATTAATAATTTCTTATATGTTATCTTCTGTATAAAGTAGAAATTTTTTTAAAAAATTTGCACTATCGCACTCTCATATAAATTATTTTCATGCTTCGATTGTCGCTCAGTAAAAGAAAGATAATAAAATATGTATATAAATTTTTTTCGTGCTCATATAAATTGGATATTTCTTTATTTCCGCAATTGCCAGATAACGTGTATAATGTTTAAAGTGATCGGCGTAACATTAATCTGTTGATATTACTTATTTAGTTTTAAATCTTAACACTGCCGCAAGGTAATTTGCGTGAAATTTAGAACAAAAAATCGACACGCATTTTAGATTTTAAAAGTTCATAAAAATATGGTAAAAATAATAGTGTAACAATCTTAAATCTGCTATAAAATACCGTTTTATGTAATTTTCGCCTTATTCAATATATTATAGTTTATTTTATTTCTTATTTCGTTTTAATCATACATGACTTTCTAATTTTCACGTAATGAAAAGCTGTCAGGTTTTTCTCACATTTGACCCGTAATTCTCGACTGTTTTTGTTTGCGCTGTTTGTATACAAAATTTGACGTTATTTTTTTGGGGGTTATTATTAGGATTTTTTATTCATACCGGAGTTTGTGGCTTAAGTTTATATATTAAAACAGAACAATTGGGATTTATAAATCTAGAGTGATATGAATGTGTTTTCTTTTTTTATTTCTTTCCAATTTGATATACGCGAAAGGTAAAATAATCAATTGTTTTATTTCCAGCTATAAAATTAAAAAAAAGGTCTTATTAACATTTCCAAGCGCTGTAAAAAGGACCAGACCACTGCCTAGTTTTTTTAAAGCATATTTTATAAAATAGTTGAAATTTGTTGTTCAGATAGGGGGTTCCATTTTTAAACAATCGCATTACAGAGAAAGTATTTCATATTTAAAAATCGGTCGAAAATAACTTAAGCATAAATTTTTAATATAAACAGGAACAAAATGTTTAACTTAGTTGAATGTAAATGTTCTGAATTTTGGTCCGTTTAAATTTCCACTTTCCATTTCCACGTTGTAAATTAATCATTAGCCCACTTTTAAGGACTTGCAGCAGTAGTGATCAAATTATTCTGAGCTGCATTTTAACTCGGAACTCCGCTGCACCGCAGCTACAGCATATCACATGAATCCAAGCGACTCATGCCCACCACCACTTGAGCTGCATTACGACGCCGCGCTGTAATTGCGCACTTCAATAGTGATTTGGAACCAATCAATACTGCGCTGAAATCTAACAACAGTTCAAATAGAATATCGCGCTTTAATTTATTCGGTTGTCGCAATCGGCGTTACGCTGCCATTCCACCGGACTTTTTGCTGAAAAACTTTTTCGTTGAGCTGGGATTCGGTCGCGCTTGCAAAATGACAGACGTGGCCGGGAGCAGCACGGCCGGAGAGCGAATGGACGTCGACTTGGGCGAGAACTACTGCCAGTGGTGCGGAAAAAGTAGCGCGGTGTGCGAGCTGCGCCTCTGCAGCGGCTGTCGCGTCAGCTTCTACTGCAGCGAGGAGCACCAGAAGTTCGACTGGAAGCGGCACAAGATCAGCTGCAAAACGGCCGCCTACCGTGACTACACATCCGACCCGGATCTGGGCGTGGCCAAACGGGCCCGGACCAGCGTGGACTCCAACGAGACCTCGGGGGGCTCCGGGCTGAGCTCCCGGCTACCGGCTTTTTCCGACGCCGCGGCCAGCACCGCTGCCGCGGCCATACAGCAGATGCAGCGGGCGCAGCAGCAGCTGTTGGGGCATCAGCCCATGGAGTTCCTCAAACCTCACCCGCCCCTTAACAACTCACCGCCCGCCACACAAATGAAAGGTAGGTTGGCATAGTATTTACTATTTTTTTCGATTGAAATATGCAAATATTTGTTTCCAATAGCGGTGTCCGGAAAAAATACCTTCTGCAAAATATCTTCCGGAAAAAATATCCTCTTTCATCAGTAAATTATTCAGATTTTAGTATTATTAAAAACTTTTAAAGGTTTTATTAAACTTTTTTATGTCGTTTTTTGAGCTACTTGTTTTATGTTGTTTTGGCTTGATTTTAAGTTTTCGCTTAGGTTTAAAAAAAAGTTCTTAGTTTTCTTTAGTTAGGAATTTAAAAGTCTTTCAATGGGTTTTTTTGGGCGCCTAGCTCGTTTTTGGTGTATGCTGTTCTTTTCTTGTTTGTATGAAGTATTTTGTATTTCTCGGGGCGACAATCACCGTTCCGGTGTATAAACTATAGATCTTGTTTTACATGAAAATAATGTCTAATAAAAATCTGTGTGAAAAAAAATGTGAAATAACTACTGGCCATTATCTCGCCAACGGGATGGTTAATCTTTACAGTAATTATGCAATTCCAATATAAACAAAAATATAATTATCGTTTAAGGCAAGTTTTTTGTTGTTATGCTCTTTTAAAACATTCTATCCAGTACGCATAATTTTTTTACAGACTTTTGCCGCGATTTTAAATCCAAAAATTTCAAAAAAATTCAGTAACTTGCATGTTTCGTGGTTTTTTGAAAGCGGAGTAATTGGAACTAGCTCCAGGTACCAGCTTAAAAACTGTGCGTGTAATATGCAAATTATTGAATTTTAGGAGAATAGTCGCTTGTAACGAACAATATTTCAATGTTCAGCACACGGATAAGGGGAATGTTAGAGTTAAAAAGTGTTTTGAGTTTATTTTTTATGTTTTCTGTGGTTTTGTTTTATTTTTTACGCTTTTTTAAATAAAAAAAATTCTTGGTGTAAAACAGAAAAACGGAATTTTAACTTTAAAAAATCTAGACTATTTTATATTTATGTAGATTACTTCAAATTTTAATTTCATTAGAATGGTTCGAAAAAGATGTTAAAAAATTGAAACATTAAATTATTGCGGAATTTTTTAATTTACTTTATTCATTACAATTTTAAAAATTTTTGTTTCAAAACCACTACAAAAGCGGAACGGCAAAAATTTCCGTTTTTGAAGGCAGTTTGACCATCATCAATAGAATAGCACTCTTACCCGGATAAAAATGCGCACCGTTTTTTTAAACCGTTCATTGATATAGTAATCAATCATTGATTTGCAAGAGCATGAAATACAAATAGTAAAAAAAGCGCTGAGTTGAAATACAGTATTTAAACTGAAGGTTTGCTCATTATGGGATTGTTTATTGTTTACATAGTTTTAATTAATCTTTTATTTTTTTAAGATCACACCCAAAACAAGCCCTACACCACGACACTGGAAGACCATTTGCAAAAGTGCTCTCTGCACGCGACGGTCAGCGGAAAACCGATGACCCAGTATCACGCGTTCTGCCTGAGAATAGCCGAAATGGGACAACACGTTGTGAACAGTTTAAAAGTGAGGCAATTTTTTTAAATCCTAAATGCTTTTTTTAACTTGATTTATTTCCCAGGTACACTGTACTGGGGGTGTTTTCAAATTTTATTTACTGTTTGACACGTTGTAAATGGGAAATATGATCATTTTACATTTACATTAACCCGTTGCTGAAATTTATTTTACATATAGGTGAAACGGCGGTTTGACGAATGCAAAAATCTTAGTGCGTACACAAAAAAATTTTTATGTAAACAAAGGTTTTTTTGGCATATAATGATATTTGTCTGCAAATTTTCATTTGCTTCTTACTGCGTTAAATTTGGGAAACCAATTTTGAAAATATCAGGAGATAAATTGAGCAACGCATGCATTTACGCACCCACTTTCAGACTGAGAAATAAACGATATATAAATTTCAGCAACGGGTTAATGTAAATGTAAAATGATCATATTTCCCATTTACAATGTGTCAAACAGTAAATAAAATTTGAAAGCATCTCAGTACAGTGTACCTAAATTCAAGTTAAGCATTTAGAATTTTAAAAAAATTGCCTCACTTTTAAACTGTTTACAACGTGTTGTCCCATCTCGGCTATTCTTAGGCAGAACGCGTGATACTGGGTCATCGGTTTTCCGCTGACCGTCGCGTGCAGGGAGCACTTTTGCAAATGGTCTTCCAGCGTCGTGGTGTAGGGCTTGTTTTGGGTGTGATCTTAAAAAAATAAAAGATTAAAATTATGTAAACGATAAACAATCCCATATTGAGCAAACCTTCAGTTTAAATACTGTATTTCAACTCGGTGCTTTTTCTACAATTTCTATTTCACGTTCTTGCAAATCAATGATTGATTACTATATCAGTGAACGGTTTAAAAAAAAAACGGTGCGCATTTTTACCCGGGTAAGAGTGCTATTCTATTGATGATGGTCAAACTGCCTTCACAAACGGAAATTTTTGCCGTTTAGCTTTTGTGACTGGTTTTGAAACAAAAAACTTTTAAAATTGTAATGAATAAAGTAAATTAAAAAATTCCGCAATAATTCAATGTTTCAATTTTTTAACATCTTTTTCGAACCATTCTAATGAAATTAAAATTTGAAGTAATCTACATAAATATAAAATAGTCTAGATTTTTTAGGTCAAAATTCCGTTTTTCTGTTTTAAACCAAGAATTTTTATTTAAAAAAGGGTAAAAACTAAAACAAAACCACAGAAAACATAAAAAATAAACTCAAAACACTTTTTAACTCTAACATTCTCCTTATCCGTGTGCTGAGCATTGAAATATTGTTCGTTACAAGCGACTATTCTCCTAAAATTCAATAATTTGCATATTACACGCACAGTTTTTAAGCTGGTACCTGGAGCTAGTTCCCATTACTCCGCTTTCAAAAAACCACGAAACATGCAAGTTATTGAATTTTTTTGAAATTTTTGTATTTAAAATCGCGGCAAAAGTCTGTAGAAAAATTAGGTGTACTGGATAGAATGTTTTAAACGAGCATAACAACAAAAAAACTTGCCTTAAACGATAATTATATTTTTGTTTATATTAGAATTGCATAATTACTGTAAAGATTAACCATTCCGATGGCGTAATAATGGCCAGTAGTTATTATTTATTATTTTCGTACAGATTATAGTTTCTTGAGAACAAATATTTGCATATCAAACAAGAAAGTACTATTGTATTTTTTACACCGGAAAAACGGTGATTGCTAGGCGCCCGGAAAAAATACATTCTACAAAATATCTTCTGAAAGACTTTTAAATTCCTAACTAAAGAAAACTTTTTTTAAACCTAAGCGAAAACTTAAAATCAAGCTAAAACGACATAAAAAAGTTTAATAAAACCTTTAAAAGTTTTTAATAATACTAAAATCTGAATAATTTACTGATGAAAGAGGATATTTTTTCCGGAAGATATTTTGCAGAAGGTATTTTTTCCGGAAAAACGCTGATTGGAAACAAATATTTGCATATTTCAATCGAAAAAATAGTAAATACTATGCCAACCTACCTTTCATTTGTGTGGCGGGCGGTGAGTTGTTAAGCGGCGGGTGAGGTTTGAGGAACTCCATGGGCTGATGCCCCAACAGCTGCTGCTGCGCTCGCTGCATCTGTTGTATGGCCGCGGCAGCGGTGCTGGCCGCGGCGTCGGAAAAAGCCGGGAGCCGGGAACTCAGCCCGGAGCCCCCCGAGGTCTCGTTGGAGTCCACGCTGGTCCGGGCCCGTTTGGCCACGCCCAGATCGGGGTCGGATGTGTAGTCACGGTAGGCGGCCGTTTTGCAGCTGATCTTGTGCCGCTTCCAGTCGAACTTCTGGTGCTCCTCGCTGCAGTAGAAGCTGACGCGACAGCCGCTGCAGAGGCGCAGCTCGCACACCGCGCTACTTTTTCCGCACCACTGGCAGTAGTTCTCGCCCAAGTCGACGTCCATTCGCTCTCCGGCCGTGCTGCTCCCGGCCACGTCTGTCATTTTGCAAGCGCGACCGAATCCCAGCTCAACGAAAAAGTTTTTCAGCAAAAAGTCCGGTGGAATGGCAGCGTAACGCCGATTGCGACAACCGAATGTAAACCAAAGCGCGATATTCTATTTGAACTGTTGTTAGATTTCAGCGCAGTATTGATTGGTTCCAAATCACTATTGAAGTGCGCAATTACAGCGCGGCGTCGTAATGCAGCTCAAGTGGTGGTGGACATGAGTCGCTTCGATTCCATGTGATATGCTGTAGCTGCGGTGCAGCGGAGTTCCGAGTTAAAATGCAGCTCAGAGAGATTTGATCACTACTGCTGCAAGTCCTTAAAAGTGGGCTAATGATTAATTTACAACGTGGAAATGGAAAGTGGAAATTTAAACGGACCAAAATTCAGAACATTTACATTCAACTAAGTTAAACATTTTGTTCCTGTTTATATTAAAAATTTATGCTTAAGTTATTTTCGACCGATTTTTAAATATGAAATACTTTCTCTGTAATGCGATTGTTTAAAAATGGAACCCCCTATCTGAACAACAAATTTCAACTATTTTATAAAATATGCTTTAAAAAAACTAGGCAGTGGTCTGGTCCTTTTTACAGCGCTTGGAAATGTTAATAAGACCTTTTTTTTAATTTTATAGCTGGAAATAAAAAAATTGATGATTTTACCTTTCGCGTATATCAAATTGGAAAGAAATAAAAAGAAAACACATTCATATCACTCTAGATTTATAAATCCCAATTGTTCTGTTTTAATATATAAACTTAAGCCACAAACTCCGGTATGAATAAAAAATCCTAATAATAACCCCCAAAAAAATAACGTCAAATTTTGTATACAAACAGCGCAAACAAAAACAGTCGAGAATTACGGGTCAAATGTGAGAAAAACCTGACAGCTTTTCATTACGTGAAAATTAGAAAGTCATGTATGATTAAAACGAAATAAGAAATAAAATAAACTATAATATATTGAATAAGGCGAAAATTACATAAAACGGTATTTTATAGCAGATTTAAGATTGTTACACTGTTATTTTTACCATATTTTTATGAACTTTTAAAATCTAAAATGCGTGTCGATTTTTTGTTCTAAATTTCACGCAAATTACCTTGCGGCAGTGTTAAGATTTAAAACTAAATAAGTAATATCAACAGATTAATGTTACGCCGATCACTTTAAACATTATACACGTTATCTGGCAATTGCGGAAATAAAGAAATATCCAATTTATATGAGCACGAAAAAAATTTATATACATATTTTATTATCTTTCTTTTACTGAGCGACAATCGAAGCATGAAAATAATTTATATGAGAGTGCGATAGTGCAAATTTTTAAAAAAAATTTCTACTTTATACAGAAGATAACATATAAGAAATTATTAATTAATTAGCAACAAAACGCTAATGGAAAATACTTCAGTCCAGGTGCTTTCATTAATTAAGTGTACTTAGTACTTGCCAGAGTGGAAATCTAACATATTTACAATCATGACATCACGAAATAAAGAGCCCCATTCACGAAACTTGCGTGGCCACGCGGGCGTCGCCACTCCGGCGTGCCCAGCACCGCAGCGGTGCAAAAATAAAAATATGAAATGAACATATTTTATTATTATTTTACTACATAAGCGTTATAGTTCTATCATAAATATTTTTAAAATTTCAATATTATTTAAATTAATAGTAATTAATTTTTAAAGTTTATTGTAATACTGGTATTTTAATTAACAAACAACAAACAATTTTACTCATTTTAAGGACTGAAAATGCTTTAATTGAGCGTTTTTAAAAACAATTTCAGTTTCAACTGCGAGTAAAACAAAAGATAAAACTTTTATTCCGTACGGCATTATATTAAAGCTTTCAAGTACGACAGCACTCATCATCCATCAGTAGTAATAGTAGAAATTCTAAAAGGCAAATACAAAGCAATTAATTAAAATGACAAAATACTTATAATTTTAGGTATAAAATTAATATTACAACTTATAAACATACTAAAAGGGGAACTATGAGAAAAATATATAGAACTATTAAGAAAATATAAAAATTAAGCAGTTAAAATAATAAGAAAACAAGTAAAAATAAAATTTATTACGTAATTATAATAAATATGCACCACAGATATTAAAAAGTTATTAAAAGAAAATTAAAAATATATGCAATGCAAGATATGAAAGATTTTTACAAAAAAAGAAATATTACAACAATTTTTAAAAATAATAAGATGAAAAATAGGAATTTTCTAAACATGATAAAACCTAAAACACTACTATATAGTCATAATTTACAAAAAGAAATGCAGAAATACAAAAAAACGGTGAAATTACAGAGAAAAAACCTATATTATTGCTAAGAAAAAAATTTTCTAAAGAAAGCATTAAAACCATAAATAACAAAAAAATATTATGTTTTAAAATAAATGCAATTGCATACTGGAAATATTATTATTAAGAACCGGTTTTTTCGTTTCCTATCGATAATATCAGTTAAAACCAAGATTGTTGAAGTTCAGCTTTTAATTTACCAAATAAAAAAGAGTTTGTTTTTTCCTAAAATTTTCCATCTATTTTTAAAAAGCAGAGAAAAGCCAAAACGCGCTTTTTGCGTAGGTATATTGAAACTATTTTATTAACAGCTGTTTGTTAATTTTTGTTTTACCGTAGGCTAGCTACTAAACTTTGAAGTCCTCTGTTATCAAATTCAAATTCCTCCAAAGTTTATTCAAAACTCAATTTAAATTAAAAAATTTAGAAAATCTTTTTAAATATTTATTGCATAATTTAAACAAAAAAAAAACATTTTTCCAAAATTAAAGCTAAATTCAAAGCCCGTCGTGTTTTTTTTGTCTCACTCAGTCTAAAGCATAATTCTTTATTTCATATTTCGTCCAAAGCGTACAAAAACAATGTTCAATACACAGTTTTTAAGTCGAGTTCATACTTCATAAACAGGGTAATAGTTGAAAGAGACAGTCCGGAGACAGTACAAGGAAATTTTTAAACCTATTCATACTTTGTTCGTCTCGGTAAAAAATTTTTACTGGACAATTCAATCCGGTAAAAAAATTTTTACTGGACAATTCAAAAATTTTATTGTCAAAAATAACCTCTGCAAAAATATTTTAACATCGTTTTATTCCCCAACTTTGTTGGGACTTTGAAACGTGAAAAACGTCTGGTAATATAATACTTTCGGTCCAATGCAATTATTTTTGAAACCGAAATCGTAAAGCAGAACAATAATGTCTTAATGTTGTGCTTAACAATTTTTTTTATTTCTTAATTTAATCGAATCAGTCAAAACAAGCGACATATATTTGCGCCAGAAAAACAATTTTATGCAATAATAAGTTTATTATAATTCAGGCAAAAAGGCATGTTTTATTTTTTTAGTACCCTTGTTTTCAGTACCCTTGTGTCCTCACTAGCATGGTAAATTCATTATGTTACAGGGTTGTTGCAAACGCAATTTTTTTCAAACGCATACTAATGTTTTTGTAAATGTTCACTGTGTTTAGTTGTTTGACTTCTGTAAATTTTTCTCAAGACTTGGTTTCGGTTTTAACCTAGGAGTGTGACGGTTTGGTTTTGGTTTTGTCAATCGCGCTTGCGGTGAGTCCGGAATCATTTTGTGGGTGTGGTTGACATGGTTTTGACTGAACTGTCTCACTTCTGGGAATGTTATTGCAGTCAGGGTTTCGGTTTCAGTTGTCAAACGCGTTTATCTTTTATTTTATTTTTATTTTTATTTTTTTGGTTTTAATTATGTAAATGGTACATACAATTTCAAGTGCAGTTTTAACTAGCTTATGTATGTTTCCTGTTATTTTAACAAAATAAAATTCAATTCAATTCAAGCCAAGTACCCTAGTGTACAGTCCCTCCTTTCCAGTATATCATGTCCAGCATACTCTCTTGTCCCGTTTCCACGATTTAGAGTTTAAAAAAAAATTTGCTTGGGATAGGAAGATCGCTCAGCCCTCCATCGTTCATTTGATCGCAAAATAAGACGGTATGACAAATTGTAATAAATTACCATGCTTATTTCTGATGTTTTCTCAAACGTTCGCTAACCACCTGCGAAAAGATCGGAAGAAAAATTTACTAGAAAATCGATCTTTGAACAATAATAGCCTATTATAAATATTATTTCAATACAACCTGAAATTTTTTTCTTTACTTTCAATTTATGACATTTTTAAATTCTTATTGTTGGAAATTATGGTGATAATAAAACTGTTTTTACTAAGGTTATGAATTAAAAATACACTTAACTTTTATAATCTATTATGGATTTTGTTTGAACAACAAAAAACCTTGAAAAAAGTCAACACAACAGACTCTGTGTTGTAAGTGGCAAGGTAGTTGTTGCCTTTTTCGTTTAAATTTATTAAATTTAAAATTTCAATGCATGAGAAAAACAGTTCTCCAGCCACGTAAAGCTAGCGCACCAGACCTCTCAATCTTTTGAGTTAACACCAGTTCCTCAAGAGCAAACTGGCTTAAAATCTACAGTGTGTCGTTGGCTTTTTCAATATTTTTTAACGTTCCTACGAAATTCAAAACTACATTAAATTTCATGCAGTTTTAATTCATAACCTTGATAACAACAGCCATAAATATTAACTATTATTAGGCGCTATTATTGAGCGTATTATGTTTTTTTAAACTGAAAAAAAACTATTTTTAAAAATTCTAGTCATGATTCAAAACAATTCAAACGAACAAGTAATAATATGATATTATATAAATTTAAATTAATTTAATATTGAAACACTAAGCTTGGTAAATAGTAAAATTAAAATGAAATTAGGCAACAAACTTTAAATCAAATAAACTAAATCTCTCTCTCAAGAAAAATTAGAGTGGTCGCAAACAAACTTTTTCAGAAAATAACTTTAAATGAACAATGAATGGGGAATAATAATTATGAAAATTAAAAAAATAGTAATCATGAGTTTTTATATAAAAATGTCTAAAGGAATATCATAAAAACAGTTTTTTTATAAATAAAACCAAATTTAGAACAGTTTAAAAATGAGAATTATATCAGAAAACAATAAAACAGTGACGTATTTTTTTAATTTATTCTTCTTGAATTTCTCACCGAAATCCGTTTGATATATTAAGGCTTAACCGAAATTAAGCACGCTCCTTTGTTCATATTTAGTATAGAGAATTTCCTTAATAAAAGTTTTAAAATCAAAAATGAAAACAACAATGTAGTTTAAGTTGGCAGAAAAATTACGCGGCACTTTCTCCACTGGACCCACAACTGTAAATATCACATTATATTGTTTTGGTGAGCGAGTGACTGGTCATATGGCTCCCATTAGAAATTGGCACTGCTGTACGTATGATTTTGTAAAATATTGTCTCTTACAAAATCCGTGCAGGTTTAGCAAAATAAAAAAAAAATTTTTTTGCGGCTAAATCCAAGAGGATTTAAGAATAATTTTCATTTTTTTCAATGATCAAATAACAGAATTAATATCATACTAAGCATAGTCTATGCATAGTTTAATTCATACTGTTTTCATCATTTCATTGTTTTTTTTCTTATTTTTTTCTCTTTTTCTATTTTTTTTTCTTTTTTAATAATATTTTAATAATATTATTAAAAAGATATTAAAATATATATAAAAATTATAGATATTAAAATATTATTAATAATATTTTTAATATTTTAATAATATTTAATAATATTTTACTAGATCAAAATATTAAGTATATTTAATCCTATTCTGTGAGTACCTCCTTACAGCCAGCTGTCAATTTCGTAAGTCAGGCAGTGACCCTAAAAAAACGGTACTCAACCGTTCTTCTTCTTCATTTTCTTATCCTTTTTGAACACCCCAAGGCGCGAACTTTGCACAAAATATATATCATTGTTCTAGAATTGTTCTCGTTTAATCTTATGTAATACCAATTAGCAAATTATTAGTAAAGCTTTAGATAAGTTTAAGTAACTTGTTTCGTTAAAATTAAGTTAAAAACCAAAACTACCTATTTAATTTTGGATTGAAATTCTTAAGCATTTAAAGAATTTTTATTCGTGAAAAGTAATAACAAGTATTTTTTACCATTATTGTGTTTGTTTTAAACAATTAAATCATGAAATTATTGCGAAGAAGTATAGAATGTTGAAATGGAAACGCTTTTTTTCTGGAGTTATAGAGCCCGGCTATCTGGACTGCTTTTAGAACAAATTCAGTGACAAAAGTACTATTATACACTTTAGCATTAGGTGTTTTTATATCTTATTTAGAAAAAAATATTTTGTCAAATATCACTAAAATGTTTAATTATTTTTTTGAAGAGGGCGATTTAATTAGGTAACGGAAAAAGTCTTGAAAATCGGTATTGGCCTGGGCAGCCAAACCCACTCTTGGGGGTGGATTTCATGACTCAAAAGAGTTAAAATCTAATAAACATACACAAAGTAATAATAAAAAAATAGTTAGAGTGTTTTGACTCCCTGTTTTTTTAATAACAAAAAACACAACATGAAATCAATTTTCCCGTCGAATAATGCATTTTCTTTAAAAATCAGTTATAATTTGCAGCCTGAAGGTTTGACTTCGTCACACAAACTAAGCAACACAGACGGTAACTTGTTAATTTTCCGTACATGGAAATGCTAAGCCTCCTTTTTTGAAATAACGATCTTTGTTGCTGCTGTTTTTGTTAGTTTCTCAATTTGGGTTACTTGTTTACAGCTACTATTAGGATCAGTACGTGTCAAATAGTATTTTTTTAATCAATAGTGCACTTTTAAAATCTGAATATTTTAGTAATAAACGGTGGGTAACAAGCAGAATAATTTTAAACGACAAAATACATATTAGTAATATAAACGAGCGAAGCACTAGAACATCAGCGCATTGCAACTAACATTTGATTGGTTTAATTTAATCAAATAACAGGTTTAAATCAAATTTACCGGTTTGATTTTTCTCTATACGGCTGCGGAATTGGAATTATAAGCCTTTCGGGGTATTTTAAAACTTGTGTAAACCCTGTAACTTCATGTGACACGTACGCAGACCCGAACGCACTCATTCTGACACATGCATTTTTAGCGCACGCTTGCACACACAACACACAGCGACAACACACACCCGCACGCACGTACGCACGCACGCACGCACACACACACGCACATACGCACACGCGCGCACACACACACACACACACACACACACACACACACACACACAAACACACACACACACAAACACACACACACATACACACAACGCGACTGTTAAAAGTTAGACAGGATGCTTTCCTATAGTAATGTACCTTTTGCAATAAATCTTCTGTTACTTGCTAACTTATGTTTGAAAAAAATCACTTTTATCAAAGTTTTTAAAATCTTAAGAAACTAAATTATTCAAAATTTAACATAGCAAAACAATAATATTAAAGTATGTTATAAATTTTTTTGATAACATGATAATTTTGCAATATAATATTTTTGCAAATTAGACCGGGTATAAATATTTTAAATTTTTAGTACGACAAAACGTTTATAAAAGACAACTATATCATGTTTTTGCCTTATAGATAAAATGACGGATAAAATAAGGTAGTAAATAATAAAACATATTTTTTTCTTGCTTTTTTTATTTAAATTTTAAAATGAAAATAAATTTTTTATTGGCAAATTTTTTTTTAATTTTTTTAAATATTTTTAATATCAATTAAATAGTGAAATCTGTAAATAAAATTAAACTTGAATGCTAACAAGAAAAACGAAAGTTTTTCGCAAAAATATCCCTCTAAAATTATATTTGAAAATAACTATGATGATACGAACTTATGTTATTTATAGATGTTTTAAATGGTACGAAATCTTTATTATGCTCTACAACTACAACTTTAATTAATTTAAGTCCTTACAAAACAAATTCTGATTTTAAAAATAGTTCTAGCGAAAGGAAACAAATTCTAATTTTAAAATAGTTCAAAGGAAAGTAATCTATAAATTTATAATGTTAATCTTAATGTTAATCTTTTTATTTTTAATAAAAATGCAAAAAAAAAAATTCTGATTGTTCTAAATTAGTATCTGTTTACAGATTTCAAGCAAAAAAAATTGAATTGTTAGATTCTTCGGTTTCTGACTGCTGCTTTTAATTTTAATAGCAGTAATTGATCGTTTTTAACAAACTTATATAGTTAATATCAAAAACATTTTTGTTCAAACTTAAGTAAAAGATTAAAAATACAATTAATATACGATTTTGTGAATGTTTTTACTTGTATTAAATAAGGATTTAACCATTTCAAATGATTCAAAAATGAACTCCTTCGCCATGTTTTAAAATTCAAAAAACTGTTATTTTTTTGAATAGCTCAAAATTTATCAAGGTTTCGATTCTCAACATAAATTCAGCGTTGTTTCAAATACTCAGAAAAAGTTTAACAGTTTTCTTGAAAAACCTTTGTTTTTTGAATTTTTGTTTCCCGACAGCTTTTATATTAAAATATTTTTTGAAAAATTTTTCAATATGCAAGATACAATTAAAATACGCAGTTATAATAATATTTTTTGAAAGTATAAAAAAGCGCTCGAAAATTGGTTTCGTAAACAGCGGCTGTAAATAACGTACTCGGAACTGAGTTAATAAGAAATCTAAATTCACAAAGTCAAAACGTTTGGTCTTTAAACTGTATTTTTGGTGACAAATAAAAGATCCAAAGTATTTCATAGGGCTAAATGAAAAATTGAATTACCACGTATGACCATAGAAGAGCACGAACCGCCTTCTTTATTGTATTATAATTTTGTCATGTTACATTTTATTTCTGTAACATATTCTTTAGTTGGAGAGAAAACACTATATAGATAAAACACTAGCAACATGCTACGGATAAGCAATAACAAATTAAAAAGAACTTAGGCGTATTGTTAGCAACTGTAAGACATTTCACAATAAAAAAACGAGCTTTATATTTCCATACTATTCTTTTTAATCGAAGTTGAGAAATCGTTTGATTCAGCAAGCAAGAAGAGCCACCTTTCGCTTCCTGCTTGCTTCAACACAAAACTTTCATAGTAAATAATATATAACGAGAGCATTTTTTCGAGCTATTAGCAGCTATCAACGGATTGGGGATTGTGTGTGTTTGTGCCGCGGAGATGGGACTTTTTATAGAGACGACAAATGAAATTTCAATAACTTGCTTGCCGGCTGAAACCTTTTTAAAAATACTAAATCTTGCTAAAACTGACCAAGAAAATTTCACGCCGGTTCAAATACTTTGTTCTAAACGAAAGGAAGCTCTATATTAGCAGAAGAACTTGCCATATGTTAGCGAAGTAGTGTCGTAACAAGCGGTCGTGCTGAAGCCGGTTTAAAAAAGGGCGCGCCCGCATTTCTCTAATAACGCGCCCGCGCCCGCCGGCCTGCCGCATTGTGAAGTCCGGTTCTTTAAGACTTCATTCGTCCCTGAGGGGGATTGAGGGCCACTGCTCCTCCCACAACCTATCCCAGATAGAAAACATATATGACGTTATCACCAATAATATATAACATTTCAAAGCTATTAATATTCTAACGTGTTTTAATATGAAACGTTAAAAATGCAACAGGACCTGCAGTTCTACGACTACATTTTTATTCACCAAATAAATATATTCCAAAAAAATAAAAAATAATTATTTTAAAGTTTGATATTACTTAATCATTTGTGATTTTAATCTCTTCAAAAACTGTAAACTTGAAAAAATTGAATTTAAAAAAAAACACAACTAAAATTATTTGTTATAGCATCAAAATGTATTGAATATATTTAATGAGAAGAAAAAAACCAACATCAAAAATTCAGTGCAAACAATGACATATTTGTTTTATTTTTTCTTTTATTTACACTAATCAGTCGATTTTTAAAAAAAGGTATATAAAAAACTATCAGATTTTTTTAAAATTTACCTTTGATTTAAAAATTAAATAAAATGCAAATTTTGCTTGTCAAAGCTTAAAAAAAAACAAGTACTTCGCAGGACTGAACTCCTGAACTTTTTTTTAGATAAGCAAAACCTTAAACCACTGTGCCATCTAAACAAAAACACTTTTTGCGTAAATAATGAATATATAGGAACAGCCTTGCAAACACGTGCAGAAAAAAATAAAATCTGTCAAGAGCTCGTTTTTCAAAAATAAAAAAGGAAGTAAAATTCTTCTATTTTTTAAGCTTGTTACATTTAGCGTTTTATATTCTATTTTTCTCAATTG
>JASAMX010002379.1:0-34813 GCA_030248175.1 Microlaimidae sp. YZB2_3 | reverse complement strand
ACGTAGCCAGGGGGGGGGGGCAGGGGGGGCGGCCGCCCCCCCCCCCCAAACGGTCGGACAGGAGGAAAAATAAGGATAGTGGCTGGGCGGGGGGGGGGGGGGGGCCGCCCCCCCCCCCCCCCCCGAAATGGTCGCCAGATAGTAAAATTTGGGGGTTTTCAGAGGCTAAAAATTCAAAATTTTCTAGCGCCTCGCTAATCGCTCGGCGCCAAACTTTAAAATAATTTTAGTACCCCAATGGACCCCCAAAAATTTGTTCCGCTTCGCTTCGCTCAGCGGTCACTTTCTATAGTATACATACATATATATCTCGTTATTTATGTTGCCTGATGCTAATGTTATTTTAAAGTTAGTACAATAATTTTTATAAGTAATAAGTACTACACAGAAAGCAAAACAAACAATCATATTGGTTGATTTATGTACCTCCCCCTCCTAAATTTTCCTGCCGCCTATAGCATTGGCTCGGATTTTTTTCATATAGGTAGGTACCCTAGAAAACATGGAGCCAAGATGCTGCTCATGTGCTTTGGTTTACAATGTGGGTTTAGCCAAGGGGTCTGAAACTAACGTCTCTAAATTCCTTTTTTGTAAAATCCAGGCTCTGCCAATGTGTGCTTATGTAATTTTTAACTAAGAAAACATGTTTTTACCGCTAAAAACATTAGATAATAGGTTATTAGGCCAAAAACAGTGTATTACACAGCTTTATCTACGTTTATCCCTGCTTTTTTAACGTTTTCAAAAATTAAGGGGGGCTCCGCCCCCCCCCCAAAATTTCGGGAGGGGCGGAGCCCCCCGAAATTTTTTTTTGTACTACAATCCGCCCCCCCCCCCCAAAATGAAACTCTGGCTACGTCCCTGTTTTAAATGTTATTTTTTCGGTTTAAAAACCTTAAATTTTGCCGCTCAATACTAGGCATATCATCTTAAATAAAACTCTATCAACTGTATTTACCTTAATTAAAAACGTTTTCTACCCCGGGGGGCATTCTGCCCCTAACCCTCTGACAAGGGGCTCTGCTCCTTGACTCCGCTGGGGGCTCTCGCGCTCTCCCCCCAGACCCTTCATTTCTGGGGGGGCTGCTGCCCCCCAGACCCCCCCTCAGGGTCACCCAGACAGCCCCCCTCGAAATGAAATTCTGGGCACGCCACTGCAAAGGGGGGGTCTAACCCCAAATTTTTACCTTTGCCGACCTAAAAGAAGGGTCTAGACTCCCCTCCTGGCTACGCCCATGTATGTATATAATCTTTAATTAAATATTATTAGATTATGGATTAAAAAGTTTGGAATACTTGACTTTATAATCAAGACAATAATTTTACTATTCTATTATTACGTAATTATTAAAAAACTATGATTTATAATCTAATTATAAAAATATATAAACACATTATTATTATAGGAATTAAAAAATAAAATTTATAACTTGCAATAAGGTCTTATTTTAATTTTACACAGTTTTAAAGCATTTATAAGCTTGTTTTACCTTTTTTTACGCGTTTTAAGCCCGTTTTAAGCCCATTTTAAGGCAGCGCGGAAATATTGGGTACACCCCTCCCTCCTCAAAATTTGGGTCTTGCCGGACACCCCCCCCCCTAAAATTTGACCCCCCCCCCCCCCTTATACCCCCCCCCCCCAATCCGAGAGGCTGCCCCCTATGGGTCAGGTGGGATCGAATTTCCGAAGCAAAATACTTTTAAATCATTAAAGGTTTAATAATAGTTTTTTTAAGATATGCTACATTTTATGGAATAAAAATCGATATTGATGTATAAATCGATATTGAGGTATAAAAAGGGTGTAAAAATATAAATTTGTGTTAAAAATTCACGTTTTTTGAAGAAAATTTAGTATAAAAAAGTACTTAAAATTTTTATGAGAGGAGGGGTCAAATTTTAAAATCTAGAGGGGAATCAGGGGTAAAAAATTTGAAAATTTGGGGGCGGGGGGCCCCCTGGATTTTTTCTAGGGGGGAGGACAAAATTTCGAGGCTAGGAGGGTGGACCCCGCCCGACCCCCCCCCTTTTCTCTTGGGTCTGTTTTTTTTTTTTTTTTTTTTTCTTTTTTGCTCTTTTTTTAAAATAAAAATTTTATGTGTTTAACGTTTTTAGCTAATTTAAAAAAAATCAAAAATTTCGAGCTACAACCTCCTCCCTTTTGAAAATTTGTACTGGCTACAACCACCTTTTCCGAAATCCTGGCTACGCCCATGCTTCAGGCGTTACATTAATAATGAACAACCTCTTTAGAATGGCCACGTGTTTGCTTCTTTTGCATATCTTATGACCTCCTTTTTTAGGTTCTAAAAAATTCTTACGTAAGAGCTGTCGCTCTTGCGAGGCGCAGATCTAAGTTCCCATTACCTGCAGATTTCGGAAAGGGGGGAGGGTGGCACTCCATACAAATTTTTTGAAAGGGGGGGGGTTGTATGTGGTTGTACTCCAAATTTTCAAAATACCGTAAAAAAAACATTAAAAAGAGTAAAATTTTTTGCACTTCGCGCTAGGTGATTCTTTTTGCTGTTATTTGTATTGTTTTTTAAGTTAAACATAAAAAAATTTTTTAAAGGTATAACATTAAAAATCTTGCGACAACACGAGAATTGTTTTAAAAATTGTTTTTGAAATTCATTAGAAACATCACTTAAAAGTTGTAATTCATTAGAAACATCACTTAAAAGTTGTAAAAAGATATATAAATATCGAGCGCTGAGCAGAGCGTTTTTAAAATTTTGCTCTTAGGACCATAGGTCACCGACCTTCGACGGCTCAGGGGGGGGGGTCCACACCCCGGGGTGTGGAGGTTTTTGACCTCCAGGGGGGGGTCACACCCCGGGGTGTTTTTTTGAAAAAAAAACACCCGGGGGTGCTTGGGGAATTTTAATCATTTTTTTGAATTGAAATTGACAGTTTTGATGATTTTGGCTTATTTTTTAAGCATTTTTGGACTGTTGTGGGGGGTGTGGTCAAAAATGGGCCTTAGGGGGGGGGGGTCAGGGGTTCAAGGGGTCGATGGGGGAGGGGTCAAAAATGGGCCTTAGGGGAATAGGTCTCAGAGGCCGTAGGAGGGGGGGGGCGACCCCCCCCCTACACCCCCCCCCCTTCGGTGACCTATGCTTAGGACCCCGAAGTTTTTACCTCTGCCAGCCCCAAATGGGGGGCTACAAACCCCATAACCCCCCTGGCTACGCCCTTGTATTCACCGTTGTTCTTTTGATTTAATTTGTTAATTTTGTGATCGTTAGACGTTTTTTCAAAACAAACAAACTTCCTCCCCTGAAAACTTTTTTTAAAAGTGCATACTCTCAAAATATTTTAAAATTTCACTCTAAAACGATAGGTGATGGCTAATATCCGCAAATTTGCATGATCATTAGTGAAATCAACATTTTCAAATCAAAATTAAGGTGTATGTATAGTATATTCAATATAAATCTAAGGTATAATAAGAAATTGTTAACTTTTGCTACCTATAAAAACTAAATTTTATCAGTATTTTTGACCACAAAATCAGCTTGTGTAATTTTAAAGATTAGAGATTTTAATATTCTCAATTGTGAGCATCTTTCCAATCTCTACCTACAAAAAACTTTATTGTTTGTTTGTTACAATTTAATGCGCGGAGTGCGGAGGGTGTTTTTAGCTCGTAGACAATTTAAGTCTCTTATTTAATTCCATTTTAGCACAGTAAAAATGATAGGATTGCTGTACTTGTTCGCCCAGCTGTTCGGTAAATCGGTCAGAGCTCCGCCGAAAAGATCGAAAAGCAACGGCAGCTTCGACAGCAATCACAACAAAAAATCCAAAAATCCTTCGCTGAGCAGAAGCAGTCGGAGTTATGCAGACGATGTGGACGAGGGTGTGTTCGAAGACGAAGACGAAATTACTGTAAGTACCTAATCAGTCACATTCAAAACTGGAAAATAAAGTAAAAATAGTAAAAATTGACTTATATATAAAAATAGCGAAAAAAGTGACCGTAAAAAATTCACAAGTAAAAACGTTCTCCAATAAGGCAAAAATTGCATAATTTTATAAATATTTCAGATCGAGTCCGTGCTGTCGGAGTTTATCCTGAAGAATAACACACTGCGGCGAATGATGGATCATATGAGCAAGCGCATGGACGACGGACTTGAAGGTGGCCTGGCCAAATCCACAATCGCTATGCTCCCCAGCTTCGTGCCATGCCTACCCGACGGAACAGGTATAAATAGCCTTTACTCTAGTTCACCAGACCTGTGCACTGCCCCCCCCCCCCGGGTTTAAACGGGGGGGAGCAATTCCAAAACGGGGGGGGGGTACGGGGGGGGCAACTTTTTTGAAACGGGGGGGGGGGAGCAGGGGGAAAAAGAAAAAAAAGGAGAAAAAAGAAGGGAAAAGAGAAAAAAGGGACAAAAAAAGCGAAAATAAGGTAAAAAATAGGTCTGAAATGGCTTAAAATACATTGAAATAGGCTAAAAACTGCAAAAAAATTGCGAGGATGACGTCATCATAGGTCAAAAATGGCGTCATAATTAAGGTACTTTTTCCTTTTTTGGCGCGGGGCAATAAAACGGGGGGGAAGCAAATCCTCCAATAAAACGGGGGGGCATTTCCAGACCGTGCACAGGTCTGAGTTCACATTACACCTTAACCTAAACACATTGTGTCTAACACAACCTAAATTTTAAACACGTTGTGTCTAACACAACCTATATCTAAAAATTTTTGAGCATAGGGGAGGGGTAGGGTGGAGCTTGGGTTTACCCCCCCCCCCCAGCCTCGAAATTTTGGGCCCCCCAAGAAAAAAGTCTAGGGACCGCAACATTCCCCCCAATTTTTTTATATTGACACCCTACTTCCCTCATCTGAAATTCTCAATCCACCTCCTCCACTTTCCGAGCCAAATTTTGGGCATAAATCTAGGTCAAAATTTACTTTCACAAACACGTTTTTGTAGAAAAAAAACGTACTTTTGTAGTTTTTTATAAATAAAAAGCCTATTTTGATGTATGAAATTTTATATAAGTGCTAAATAATTTGAATTGATGATTTTAAATAACTTTGTTTGGAAACCGGACCCTCTGACCATAAGTGGGCGGGGAGGGGAGGTTGGAGGCCATAGGTGGGCAGCCTTCCGGATTATGGGGGTATACCCGACCCCCTAAATTTGGCGGGGGGAGGTGTCCCGAAAAATTTTTTTGGTATTTTTAGCGTTTTTGGTGTCCCATTTTCAGCGTTTTTGGTATTTGGACCCTCCAAATTTTCTGGGGGGTGTCCGGGGTACCCCCAAATTTTAGAGAGGTGTAGGCAGTGATCGGGATTTTTAAGGGGGGTATACGTATAACCCCCCAACCCCCCCTGCACTCCTATGTTGGGGGTTATACGTATACCCCGATTACTGCCGACACCACCCCCCCTGAAATTTGGGGGTACTCCGGACACCACCACCCCCTAAAATTTGGGGGGGGGCGGGGGGGGGGGTCCCAGTACTATAAACGCTAAAAATGGGATATTTGAGGTATACCCCAAAAATTTTTTGATACACCCCCCAAAATCCAGGGGGCTAGCAACCTATTTTACAGATATATATTGTTCTATGCTCCTGACCCCCATCTAGATTTTAAACTGGCCTACCCCGAAAAGGTCTCCCTAAAAAGCTAGGTGGTACGGACCCCTCCCCCTCCTGGACCCACCTCCCCTGGACCCCTCTCCTAGCTTTCAAAGGGCCATTTACCCGTTGTAGCCACCCCCTTGCTTGCCGGTCCATGCTCTTGTATGATCCAACCCCTGAAAAAAAAACTTTTTTTTGCCTCCAAACACTACCTGCTTGTTACGGACCGTAATAAACAGTGATGCAAACACTGTAAAAAAGCTCATGAATAAATTTACCATATATACTATTTACTTAAAAGGCATAAATTATAACTGATCCAATCCAACCCTTGATTCCAATCATTCTAAGTATATGTACCTAGCTCATTTAATATCAGCAATAAAAAAGTGAATTTAGAGCGCGGTAAATACTTGGCCATGGATCTGGGCGGCACGAATCTGCGAGTGATGCTCATGATCATGGAACACGAAGAGAACGAAGAACCTTACACGGAATCGCGCAACTTCCGAATACCTAACAGCGTTATGCTTGGCACCGGTGATGAGGTAATCAATATCACTTGCAATTAAATTAAATGACATAAATTCGGCCAGCTTCAGTTTCGGCCATCGGCCTATTTTTGCTTTGCGCATTGTTATTAAATGAACGACGTATGGCTAAATAAATTACATGACGATCTATCTAGCCATACGCAGTTTGATTAATAACTTTGCGCATAGCAAGAATAACAGCGTGTGGCCGAAATTAAGGCTGGCTGATTTTAAATCAGTTACCCTCTTAAGTGTATATGTTTATGTTTTATGATGATGTAAAAAAATGTAGGAATAGAATAGCTATAATAGAAATGATCTACATTTTTTACCCAGAAACCTGGCAACAGAAATATGATACTACTGTAAAACTTCTAATTATAATTTTCTGAAGCTAATGTCGTTAGAAATAGAGCTCCCTGTATAAAATTTTAACGTTTTTTTTTCTCATAAGTATAGAGTTCTTTACAAAAAATTTTAAAAGATAGTTATACAGACCTGTGTACTGCCCCTCACCAGGGTTTTATTGGGGGGAACACGGGGGCAACTTTTTTAAAACGGGGGGGGAATAAACCGAAGGGGGCAAGCAGGGGAGAAACAAAAAAAGAGAAAAAAAGAAGGGAAAAAAGAGACAAAAAAAGCGAAAATAAGGTAAAAATAGGTCTAAAATAGCTTAAAATACATTGAAATAAACTAAAAACTGCAAAAAAATCGCGATAGTGGCGTCATCATAGGTCAAAAGCGGCGTCATAATTTTAGGGTACTTTTTCATTTTTTGGCGGGGGAGGGGGGGCAAATCCTTCAACAAAGCGAAGGAGGGCATTTCCAGACCGTGCACAGGTCTGGTTATAGCATCATTTTTAACTAATACCTACCTAACCTATACCGAAACTTATGTATTAAAACAAAATGTAGCTTCAGGTATATAGCTTCTGGAGTTTGAAAATCACTAGATATTGTTTTCTATTTACTTGTATTAAATAACAACACAGTGGCCATAAATAGATGATTTTTAGTTGTTCGACTTTATCGTAAAAAGCTTAGCAACGTTTTTGGAGGAGAAAAATCTACTTCAGTCTAATCTCAGCCTCGGTTTCACTTTTTCATATCCTTGCGATCAAAAAAGCCTCAGGTGTGTTTTAGGAATCCAATATTTTTTATTGTTGTGCAATAAGTTTTTTTATTTTTTAATTGTATATTAATTATTCGCGGATGTGTTTTTTTTTTGACGACAGTAATTAAACATTTAGTAGCTAACGCAATAAATGTGCAATAAGTGATCAGTCTGGGCTGATGTTGGGTTAAAACTGCAATTTTAATTTAAATTTTAGATCAGCAAAATTAGTAAGATGGACAAAAGGTTTTAATTCTTCGGGTGTAGAGGGAAACGATGTGGTTGAACTTTTAGAACAAGCAATCCAGAGACACGGGGTAAGCGAATTTTAAATATTAGTGTTTCAAAAATTAATTTTAGGGAATTATCAGTTTAAGATATGTAGTTAACAACAGTATTTCTGCTGGGTACAAAAAATGGCAACAAATAATATCAACAATCAGTAGATTTTTCTATTACAAAGTAAAATTAAAATTGGACAAAACTTATTTTATAATTGTTATTTTTAAACGCGTACGCAGCTTGGATTTTTGGAAAACCCTAAGGTTGTAACCCGCGTTTATTTTTAATTAAAAATAAAAATCTAAGTTTAAAAATTAATTAAAATCCCATCAATTACATTATACATTGTACCAAAAATCAATTATTTTTGATTATGCGGGTGTGTAAATAAAAATGCCTTCACCCGATTAACAATAATTGGTGGTTTCTAATTTTAATTCTTCTAATCAAAAATAATTGAAGTTAAGTTTTCTGTTATTTGTGAATTTGTGTTTTGTAATATTATTATGTTTAATGTAAATAAATCAATACAAAATCAAAATCAATGCCTTATTTTGTAGCCAGGGGTTCTATTAAAAAATTATATCTTGCACTTGCAGGCCAACAGACTATTTGCGCATGTTTGTTTGCCGGATAAGTGTTCAACTTTTATTCCAGGGCACATCTTCAGTGATTTAGTTATTATTGGAGTAATAATTTGTCCCCACCCTCCTGTGTCCCAAGTGGTGAAATATATTGTGAAATTTAGGATATCAAAGTAAATGTTTGTGCCTTAGTAAATGATACTGTTGGAACACAAGTAGCCACAGCCTTAGACCACAAGGACGTCGGTCTCGGAGTTATTATAGGTGTGTTTTAAGTGTGAGAATTTATATCAGTGCACTGTTATTGTTTTGTGTCCCTATGGGTATTTTAGTTTGTGGTGTTCATTTATATCCTTAATTTTGATTGTTCCTTGAGGTATAAACTTCCTTTATTTAAAAACCAATAATTTAAAATTTACGTCCTTAATATTATCTTATCTATGAGACCTTTTTTGTTAAATTTAACATAAGGTTTTGTTTGTTTAATATTAGTAAAGGTTTTAACTTTAAGTAATATTATGTTACTAAACAAGTTTGTTTTAAAATTAATATTGTGTGGTTAGTTTTTTTTTCTATAATTTTATGTGTAAAGTTATTCTTATATCAGTAGTGTTTTTAATTTGCTTATATTGCTAACATCGCATTGAATTAGATTTCAAGAAAACTTCAAAATACAAAACAAAAACAATGAAAGAATTATGATAATAGTATTGCTGGTTAAGTTGGACTGATGGGTTTTTGGACCAAAATACTGTATTTTAGTGTGAAATTTTGTTACTTTTTTGTTTTTTTTTAATTTTCATTAACTGCAAAATTTTTGGTTTTCATTAATATTTTATGTGTATATCGGTACTGAGTTTATTAAGTTTTAATTTCTATTGCTATACTCCTGAATTAACACGGCACTGGAAACGAAAGTTACAGGTACTTCACCGGATTTTCAACCTGAGTAATTTACTTTTAAAAGTGCGTTGCAGAAGGAGCGTTAATGGTAATCACTTCAAAAACTGTTTTGATCTGACAGTAACGTTTACATATTGTTTTTCTTTCAAATGAAACGATGTGGTGAAACTAGTAATTTAGTAATAAAAAAAAGATACGTTTTTGGAGAGTGGATATTACAAAATAAGGAGGGAAGTGGGTCAGAATTAGGGCAAGGGTAGGGGGTACGCTAAAATAGTTATCCTAGGAAGAGTTTCGCCCCGTAGAGAGGGAGAGGGTGGTGGTATACCTCTTCGGGCACTTATAATAGGGAGCTATAACCCCTTCCGTAGTTCTTTACCTACCTGTGCATACAAACTCCTGACTTCTTGGGTTCATACATCACCGACCTCTGATATCTAGAAGCATACATGGACAAGTTTGGTCCGGAGTAGGGGGTTAAAATCCGAGAAACGAATTATAGCCATATCGTTTTTTTCTGGCGTGCATTTTACCCATATCGTTTTTAAGTAAAAAACGCTAATTTTAGGTCAAAAAGCCTTTTTTTTATTGCATTTTTTTATAGCTTTTTATTGCTTAAAACACTTATTTTGACCTCGAAACTTAAGTTTGGAAGCAATCAGAAGTCATTTTAAAGACATTTTTTTCTTCATTTTTCAAAATTGGCGGGCGGTTATACAGACCTGTGCACTGCCCCCCCCCCCGGGGGGTTAAATCGGGGGGGGGGTCATTCCCAAAGGGGGGGGGCGGGGGGCGACTGTTTTTGAAACGGGGGGGCAATAAAACGGGGCAAGCAGGGGGGAAAGAAAAAAAGAGAAAAAAAGGAGAAAAAAAGAGAAGAAAAGAAGGAAAAAGGGACAAAAAAAGCGAAAATAAGGTAAATATAGGTCTAAAATGGCTTACAATACATTGAAATAAGCTAAAAACTGCAAAAAATTCGCGATGATGGCGTCATCATGGGTCAAAAATGACGTCATAATTTTAGGGTACTTTTTCATTTTTTGGCGGGGGGGGGGGGTGGGCAATAAAACGGGGGGGTAAATCCTTCAATAAAACGGGGGGTCATTTCCAGACCGTGCACAGGTCTGCGGTTATATAATTTTTTCTGCCTCCTTTACTTCTGAGTGGGGTGGGGGTTAAACCCCCATTTCAGAATTTGGTGGAAGGAGTTAACCCCCTTCCCCCAAACCCCTCCCTTGTGCCCATGTACGGCTAGGGCAGAGGGTTTTACGGTAGGGTGTGGTTTTTCAAAAAAATTAGACAAAATAATCTAGGCATCACTCTTTAATTATTTATATAATTAGTATAAAAATAGGGTGGAGCTGGAGCTCTGGAGCTCCGAGGGTTGCTCCGGACCCAGAGCTCCTATAAGCAGAGCTTCGATCTCAGGAAGAAATCACTAATTTATCTGGCGTTCATTATTACTTTTGCCGAATTTCGCAGATTAAATTAATTGGTTAATTTAGGAATCGCATCTTGTTAGTTTTGAAAATCTACTGTAACTGACAAACAGAAACTGCAAAAACTTTTTTCTTTTGCCTTTCTTGCTTATTTTTTTAAATTGTACCAACATCTTACATTTTCTGGGGATTTCCAGTTTTAGTTTTTCATTTTATAATATTTTAAATTTCTGAGGGGTTATCATATCTTATATGTAATTCTTCACAGCCGTACACCGTAAAACCCAACTTGAGTCTTAAAGAAATTATAAACAATTAATGAATGAATAAATAATTGGTTGATTATTATAAAAATAAAAACTTATGGTAAAGTTAAAATTGTTTTATTTCAGTGCAAAAATTCAGAGTTTCTTAATAAAAAGAAATTGCGAGTAAAATTTTGTTTCTTTTTCTGGTTTATATAATATGTCCTTTTTAATGTGGTTTCTTGTTAAACGGTGTCTCTGTCTAACAATAACAGGTTTCGCTCAGCTAACATTTTTTATCAGAGGATTTTCAGGGCATCAAAGTGAGAACCAAGGCGATTCTTAACGACACGGTTGGTACGCAAATCGCCACGTACCTCCAGGCGCCAAAATGCGAAGTCGGAGTTATTATCGGTGGGTAATCTCTAACTAAAGCCGCATTTAGCTTAGCATAATCTTTTATCTGTTTATGTATGTGTTCTTTTTTTACTGATTTTTTTTACTCTAAAATTAGGCCTTGCAATTGTCTACTTTTTTGCAATTATTATAGACTAGAGTTAATTTAAAATTTTTTTAATTAGTGAAATAAACTATGTTTGTTTGGTCTTTAGTATTGCTGTAGATGTATAATTTTTTTTCGTAAAAATAATATAGTGTTTCGGAAATTAGACGTTTTATATATGAAGGATAATGCTGACAGGCAGGGGCGTAGCCAGGATTTCGGAAATGGGGGCGTGGGGAGTTGCACTCCATACAAATTTTTCGAAAGGGGAGTAAGGGAGGGGGTTGTCCTCCAAATTTTGAAAACACCGTAAAAAAGACATTAAAAAAAAGGTAAAATTTTTTGCGCTTCGCGCTAAGTTATTATATTATTTAAGTTATTTTTACTGTTATTTGCATTGTTTTTTTAAGTGAAACTTAAAAAATTTTAGGTTTAAAAAGGTATAATAACATTAAAAATCTTGCGACAGCACGAAAAAATTTTTAAAATTGTCTTTGAAATTCATTAGAAACATCACTTAAAAGTGGTAAAAAGGTATATAAATTTCGATCGCTGAGCGGAGCGAAGCGCGAGAAAAATTTTTAAAATTGTTTTCTTAGGACCCCCAAATTTTTACTTCAGCCATCCCAACCATACAACAACCATAGCCCATCTGGCTAGTGGCTACGCCCTTGCTGACAGATTTAGCTAGCGGTGTCGTGGTCGCGAAGGTTCATAATATTTTTTTAAGAATATCGCGCAGCAAATTGGACAAACAGCTACAACGTTTTTAATTTCCTAATAAAATAATTATTTTTGTGTGTTTCTTTGCTCACCAAAAAAATTATTTCGTATTCTAAGTCTAAGGATTTTAATTTTAGTTGAAACTAATGCTTTTTGCTTGCCTTTTTGTCGATTATATAATATTATAGTTTAAAAATTTACGTGTTTTGTTGAATTAAAATGTTGTATATAAATAGACGTAATGTCTTTGTGTGTGTGTGTGCGTGCGCGCGCGTGCGTGCGAGTGTGTGCGTGTCTCTGTGAGTCTGTGTGTTCCCTAACTCCTCTCTAACCACTCAACGGATTAAAGTGAATGAGGTATCGTTGGAAAACTTATACCCCAGGAAATGTCGTAAAAGGGTTGAAATTTTGAATCAATCTATTACTTTGTTGACTAACATAACCCGCTCTTATACATAATTTTGCTAAATGTCCACCAGCGCACGTGCTTTAAACATTGATTTCTATTGAGCACGGCTGTTATCTGCTTTGCTAGCCCCTCCTCGCTCCACCAGACGTCTGTCTGGAAACATTTAAATGTCAGCAGACACATTTCATAATCGTTTGAAAATTTTTACATTTTCCAAAAAAATCCATCTGGTTTTATTACCGTCTAATACACACATCAATGGAAATACGATCATGGCGGCACAGTTTAAAAAAACTTCCGAGAATTTTCCAGGTGTCCCTGGTTGAAGTTGTTTTATTTCTGGAAAATTTTAAGAGCGCGGGAAAATTTTGAAAGCGTGCGGAGTATGATTTTCCACGAGGTTAGATTGAATCGGAGTTGAGCAGCTGCCAGTCTCTCTTGGTATTGCGACGAAGATGAGTTTAAAACGGTGGTTTTTTGCGCCGGTTTTATGACGCGCGCAGCAAAGATCACAATAGGTAGCGTATTGCCCGCTGTTGTGTTTATTTTTTGCGCCCGGCTTTTATCTGATTGAATGACTTTAAAACAACGCGAGAGCAGTCTTAAAAACGGCGACGTGACAAAAAGGGAAAGGTTTTGAATTAAGGGATTATTTTTACAGTTAAGAAAACAAAACGGAGTCGGGATAATTATGTGGCGGCGCCTTTTAAAGTAAAACACAACAGTAGCACTGTGCAGTGCATTAGATTTACAGGGTTGGCTCGCGTAGTATAGACAAAAAATCTAACCCCCAAATTTTGGTCAAGCTATTTTTGACTCTTTTTAGGGGTTTTTTTTCTAATTTTTGGAATTTGCTGAAGAAGTATTACTAGTTGAAACCAACCAAAAAGACGAATTAAAATGATTTTTAACTTATTATCCAAATCCAAAGTTTAAAAGTTTCTTGCCATGACTGATCAAGAGGGGAGCGTGGAGGGACAAAATTTAAGGCTAGTGATATATCATGTGGTGGTTGACAGAAGGAAAGGAAACTTGAAGGTTTTATCCCCAAAATTTCAAAATTAAAATCCTTTTACTTGTTCAAAGCAAACTCGATATAAAAGGGTTTTTGTTTAGATGTTATTACTTTATACTAACTTCTTATGTTACATATAAATGCCTGACAACCCTGTCAGCTGTCACATAAGTGAATGAAAGTTAAAGAGCAATAACAAATACCCGGTAAATCCATCTTAGGCTGCCGAAATTTTTTGAGATTTTGAGGAGTGTTATAACTTTCCGCCCACCTATATCTAGAACAGCACTCTTTTAATTCGAAGTAAACGACGTGATATTCAAAAAACACTGAAAATTAAAAGGTGTATAGTGTAGACGGGTTTGATTGGGTTAGAGTATATGCTTGCCTAGCCTATCTATTAAGCAGTGACTGGCTACAATAAAAAAGCTTAGTTACGTTTACCTTCAACATAACACTATTTTACCTAACCTTCGGGGATTGTTGCCTATTTGACCAATAGTCAATAAATCACACAAAAAAAACAAAGTATTTTGCCCTTTGCCAAAAAAACGAGTTTTTGATACTTTTAGACAGTAAAAATACCTGTTTTTTTTAAACAACTCAAATAAATATGTGTGTATTTAAAACAAGAAGAGCGAGTGCAAAAAATCACGCGCGCTGCTTTATTCCTGCACAAATATCAACACAATACAAACATTAATTTAACGTAATTAACAAAACGAGGAAGGGCCAGGGCCAGAAATGAAATATGGTGTAAAATTGGCAAAAAAAGAGGGAAACCGTACAATGGGTAAAACTTCGAAAAAATAGGGCAAAAACAATTAAAATTTCAAAAGCATATAAAAATGGCAAAAAGTTAGAAAACTAGTTCCTAAATACCTTAGTAGTAGCTCCACAACGCCCATTCAATGACACAGTTCACTGTGATTGTGATCTGTCTTCCCTTTTTTGTGTATCAGTAAAAAGATAGGCAACCACAAATAATGGATACATCGTAACATAACAATACTAATCTTAACATTTTTTAGATATATATTTACACAAATATTACTAAATACAAAGTGGTTGTCACCATAGGTGTTTTTGGTCGGGTCCGCTAGGGGGGCGGTCCACCCCCGGGTGGAAGGCCAACATTTTTTAGGGGGGGGGTCCAGGGGGGTTCGGAACCCCCTGGCTTTTTAGGGGGGTCGACCCTGGGTGCGAGATTTCAAATTTAGGGGGTCAGAGGGGTCCAATTTTTTAGCAAATTTTTTTTAACTCATGTATTAAAACAGCCTATTTAGGCCTAAAAAGAGTATTTAAACACTGTTTTTAACTAAAAACCCGTGTTTTTGACAGTAAATAAAAAATATACTTCCAAATTGGTCGGGAAGGGGGGGGGGAGGGGGTCAGGCCGGACCGCTCTCGAGCTTTGGGAGGGAGGGGGGCCCCCTAAATTTTTTCTAGGGGGGGTCCAAAATTTTGGCTCTAGGGGGGGTGCACCCCTCTGTCCCCCCCCAAAAAAAAAACACCTATGGTTGTCACCTCAGTGACTATTTATAAATACTTAACAAAACTGGGGGGAATGACGATGACCCAATATCCAATACCCAATATAAATTTTTTATGTTTGTATATGGATGGGGTAAATAGTCATGGCGAGATTGTGAACAAATCTAGAACTATTATAGAAGTTAATATAATTTTTTAAAAATTATGGAACCCCTCGATAAATCCTTCTTTTCCATTGCGAATGACGGGGTGGATTAACATCTCCATTCCATTTCCTTGTATGTAATGCATGTTTATGTTGTGTGTTTATGTGTCAGTTGCTCTCCCTGTATTGATGTTTTGCTATCTTTTAACCTTTTTTAAAGATTTTATCCGCTAACTGTTTTTTAAGCCCACAGAAATCTTTGAAAATACAGCCGACTGGTTTTGTCGTAAATTAGATTTTTATTTTGTGAAAAGCCGTCGGTTTTTAAGCATTAGCCTCTGTTTGTTGTTGTTTGAATAATTTTGCATATAAATTTTATATATTTTTGTAATATTATATGTATGATAATTAGCATTTTTTTATCTTATTGGTTTTAGAAATTTAAATTTGTTAATTTAACAAATCTTTGCAATAATTTTTTAGCTACTGGAACTAATTGCTCCTACATGGAAAAAGTAAAGAATATCAAGAAACTAGAAGGTCAGAATTTCCCATATGAAAACGTAAGTAAATGTTTGGTTTCTAACCAATAAAGTCGATTTTTAAGGTGCTTTTTTTAATTTTTAAAAAAAGTTTGGTATAGGTAAAAACATTCTATTTATTCTATTCTATTTTGTAGATGATAATTGACACAGAATGGGGTGGATT
Source organism: Microlaimidae sp. YZB2_3 (assembly GCA_030248175.1). NCBI lineage: Eukaryota > Metazoa > Nematoda > Chromadorea > Desmodorida > Microlaimidae > Microlaimidae sp. YZB2_3. Next base: position 19,118 of record JASAMX010002379.1, on the reverse strand, counting down.
CGGAGACAAACACGAAGCTGACTATATTCTCACCCAGTACGATCGCATAGTGGACAGTCGCTCCGTGCACCCAGGTGTACAAATGTATGTATAATCTGTTTTTTTTTTTTAATTTAAAATGTAGAATTTTTATAGGATTCGGGGATGCGATTTAGCGCAATTGAACGAAAGACAAATGCAGTAATTACGTATTGCTCCCCAACCCATAAAAATTCTACATTTTAAATTAAAAAAAAAAACAGATTATACATACATTTGTACACCTGGGTGCACGGAGCGACTGTCCACGATGCGATTCTACTGGGTGAATAAATATAGTCAGCTTCGTGTTTGTCGAATCCACCCCATTCTGTGTCAATTATCATCTACAAAATAGAATAGAATAAGATACGTTTTTACCTATACCAAACTTTTTTTAAAAATTAAAAAAGCACCTTAAAAATCGACTTTATTGGTTAGAAACCAAACATTTACTTACGTTTTCATATGGGAAATTCTGACCTTCAAAGTTGTTGATATTCTTTACTTTTTCCATGTAGGAGCAATTAGTTCCAGTAGCTAAAAAATTATTGCAAAGATTTGTTAAATTAACAAATTTAAATTTCTAAAACCAATAAGATAAAAAAATGCTAATTATCATACATATAATATTACAAAAAATATATAAAATTTATATGCAAAATTATTCAAACAACAACAAACAGAGGCTAATGCTTAAAAACCGACGGCTTTTCACAAAATAAAAATCTAATTTATGATAAAACCAGTTGGCTGTATTTTCAAAGATTTCTGTGGGCTTAAAAAACAGTTAGCGGATAAAATCTTTAAAAAAGGTTAAAATAATAGCAAAACATCAATACAGGGAGAGCAACTGACACATAAACACACAACATAAACATGCATTACATACAAGGAAATGGAATGGAGATGTTAATCCACCCCGTCATTCGCAATGGAAAAGAAGGATTTATCGAGGGGTTCCATAATTTTTAAAAAATTATATTAACTTCTTATAATAGTTCTAGATTTGTTTCATAATCTCGCCATGACTATTTACCCCATCCATATACAAACATAAAAAATTTATATTGGGTATTGGATATTGGGTCATCGTCATTCCCCCCAGTTTTGTTAAGTATTTATAAATAGTCACTGAGGTGACAACCATAGGTGTTTTTTTTTTGGGGGGGACAGAGGGGTGCACCCCCCCCTAGAGCCAAAATTTTGGACCCCCCTAGAAAAAATTTAGGGGGCCCCCCTCCCTCCCAAAGCTCAGCGGTCCGGCCTGACCCCCTCCCCCCCCCTTCCCGACCAATTTGGAAGTATATTTTTTATTTACTGTCAAAAAACACGGGTTTTTAGTTAAAAACAGTGTTTAAATACTCTTTTTAGGCCTAAATAGGCTGTTTTAATACACTGCAGTTAAAAAAAATTTGCTAAAAAATTGGACCCCTCTGACCCCCTAAATTTGAAATCTCGCACCCAGGGTCGACCCCCCTAAAAGCCAGGGGGTTCCGAACCCCCCTGCACCCCCAAAAAATGTTGGCCTTCCACCCGGGGGCGGACCGCCCCCCGAGCGGACCCCACCAACAACACCTATGGTGACAACCACTTTGTATTTAGTAATGTGTGTGTAAATATATATCTAAAAAATGTTAAGATTAGTATTGTTATGTTACGATGTATCCATTATTTGTGGTTGCCTATCTTTTTACTGATACACAAAAAAGGAAGACAGATCACAATTACAGTGAACTGTGTCATTGAATGGGCGTTGTGGAGCTACTACTAAGGTATTTAGGAACTAGTTTTCTAACTTTTTGCCATTTTTATATGCTTTTGAAATTTTAATTGTTTTTGCCCTATTTTTTGAAGTTTTACCCATTGTACGGTTTCCCTCTTTTTTTGCCAATTTTACACCATATTTCATTTCTGGCCCTGGCCTTTGTTTTGTTAATTACGTTAAATTAATGTTTGTATTGTGTTGATATTCTTGCAGGAATTAAGCAGCGCGCGTGATTTTTTGCACTGCTCTTCTTGTTTTAAATACACACATATTTATTTGAGTTGTTTAAAAAAAGACAGGTATTTTTACTGTCTAAAAGTATCAAAAACTCGTTTTTTTGGCAAAGGGCAAAATACTTTGTTTTTTTTGTGTGATTTACTGACTATTGGTCAAATAGGCAACAATCCCCGAAGAGTTAGGTAAAATAGTGTTATAGTTGGAAGGGTAAACGTAACTAAGCTTTTTTATTGTAGCCAGTCACTGCTTAATAGATTGGCTTGGCAAGCAGTTATACTCTAACCCAATCAAACCCGTCTACACTATACACCTTTTAATTTTCAGTGTTTTTTGAATATCACGTCGTTTACTTCGAATTAAAAGAGTGCTGTTCTAGATATAGGTGGGCGGAAAGTTATAACACTCCTCAAAATCTCAAAAAATTTCGGCAGCCTAAGATGGATTTACCGGGTATTTGTTATTGCTCTTTAACTTTCATTCACTTATGTGACAGCTGACAGGGTTGTCAGGCATTTATATGTAACATAAGAAGTTAGTATAAAGTAATAACATCTAAACAAAAACCCTTTTATATCGAGTTTGCTTTGAACAAGTAAAAGGATTTTAATTTTGAAATTTTGGGGATAAAACCTTCAAGTTTCCTTTCCTTCTGTCAACCACCACATGATATATCACTAGCCTTAAATTTTGTCCCTCCACGCTCCCCTCTTGATCAGTCATGGCAAGAAACTTTTAAACTTTGGATTTGGATAATAAGTTAAAAATCATTTTAATTCGTCTTTTTGGTTGGTTTCAACTAGTAATACTTCTTCAGCAAATTCCAAAAATTAGAAAAAAAACCCCTAAAAAGAGTCAAAAATAGCTTGACCAAAATTTGGGGGTTAGATTTTTTGTCTATACTACGCGAGCCAACCCTGTAAATCTAATGCACTGCACAGTGCTACTGTTGTGTTTTACTTTAAAAGGCGCCGCCACATAATTATCCCGACTCCGTTTTGTTTTCTTAACTGTAAAAATAATCCCTTAATTCAAAACCTTTCCCTTTTTGTCACGTCGCCGTTTTTAAGACTGCTCTCGCGTTGTTTTAAAGTCATTCAATCAGATAAAAGCCGGGCGCAAAAAATAAACACAACAGCGGGCAATACGCTACCTATTGTGATCTTTGCTGCGCGCGTCATAAAACCGGCGCAAAAAACCACCGTTTTAAACTCATCTTCGTCGCAATACCAAAAGAGACTGGCAGCTGCTCAACTCCGATTCAATCTAACCTCGTGGAAAATCATACTCCGCACGCTTTCAAAATTTTCCCGCGCTCTTAAAATTTTCCAGAAATAAAACAACTTCAACCAGGGACACCTGGAAAATTCTCGGAAGTTTTTTTAAACTGTGCCGCCATGATCGTATTTCCATTGATGTGTGTATTAGACGGTAATAAAACCAGATGGATTTTTTTTGGAAAATGTAAAAATTTTCAAACGATTATGAAATGTGTCTGCTGACATTTAAATGTTTCCAGACAGACGTCTGGTGGAGCGAGGAGGGGCTAGCAAAGCAGATAACAGCCGTGCTCAAAGAAATCAATGTTTAAAGCACGTGCGCTGGTGGACATTTAGCAAAATTATGTATAAGAGCGGGTTATGTTAGTCAACAAAGTAATAGATTGATTAGAAAATTTCAACCCTCTTACGACATTCCCTGGGGTTAAGTTTTTCAACGATACCTCATTCACTTTAATCCGTTGAGTGGTTAGGGAGAAGTTAGGGAACACACAGACTCACAGAGACACGCACACACTCGCACGCACGCGCGCGCACGCACACACACACACACACACAAAGACATTACATCTCTCTATAAGACATTTTTAATTCAACAAAACACGTAAATTTTTAAACTTGTAATGTATATAATCGACAAAAAGGCAAGCAAAAAGCATTAGTTTCAACTAAAATTAAAATCCTTTAGACTTAGAATACGAAATAATTTTTTGGTGAGCAAAGAAACACACAAAAATAATTATTTTATTAGGAAATTCTAAAAACGTTGTAGCTGTTGCAAATTTGCTAGCAATATTCTAAAAATATTATGAACCTCGGCAACCACGACACCGCTAGCTAAAATATATCAGCAAGGGCGTAGCCACTAAGCCAGATGGGCTATGGTATTGTATGACGAATAGCTAAACCTAAAAATTTAAACCCTACAAACAATTTTAAAATTTCTCGCGCTCGCTCCGCTCGCGTCGAAATTTATAACCTTTTACCACTTTAAATTGTAAATATCTAATGATTTTCAAAAGCAATTTAAAAATTTTCGTGCTGTCGCAAGATTTTTAATGTTTTCTTATACCTTTTTCGAACCTAAACAATTTTTAAGTTTCACTTAAAAAACAATGCGAATAACAGTAAAAATAACTAATAATATAATAACTTAGCGCAACGGCAAAATTATTTTTTAAATGTCTTTTTTACGTGTTTTCAAAATTAGAAGAACAACCCCTCCTTTATCCGGCAGGGTCTGAATGATTATTGCCAAAGGTTCAGCAATAACTTTAGCCAAGCGTTTTAAAAAGTAAGCTGGAAAACAGTCAGGTGTTTGAGACAATTTGTTTGGGAGCTTTTTTAGGGCCTTAAATACCTTTTTTGTGGTAAATACCATGTTGTCCAACTTTCCAATATTTGGTGGATTAAAATTTGGCAAAGTATTATCATCATCAGTAAAAACTGAAGCAAAATAATTTCCAAAAAGTTCAACTTTTTCAAAGTCTTCAGTTACAAATGTCCCATCCTCTCTTTTAATTGTTTGGTGAGATAGTTTGTATTGTTTTAATTTTACTATTAACAAATTTATAAAAATTGTTTAAATCCCCTGAATTTAAAATTTTTGTTTCTTTATTGGTGTTAAAATCTCTAACTTTATTTTTGTATACTTTTCAAATTTTTTTGCAGTTTGATCTTGATTTTTCATCATTATTACGCTTATGCCAAAGTTTTTTTCTTTTGATTTTGTAGTTTTCTTATATGTATAGGATAATAGGTACGAAGGGGGGGTAGGGGGGTCAAGCGCCCCCTCTACACAGAGACCTATCCCCCCCCTCTAAGGGCCCATTTTAGACCCCTCCCCCCATCGACCCCTTGAACCCCTGACCCCCCCCTAAGGCCCATTTTTGGCACCACCCCCCTGACTTAGAATTTCCCATAAAAATGCTTTAAGAATATGGTTCAAATTTAGTAGAAAAATTGTCAATTTAGGTCAAAAAAATGGTACACGGGGAGTGACCACCCCCCCCTGTTTTTCAAAAAAAACACCACGGGGTGTGACCCCCCCCTGAGAGGTAGAAAAGACTCCACACCCCGGGGTGTGGACTGAGGGACCCCTGAGCCATTGGAAGGTTGGTGATATATGTATTAGAATATTGTACAACTTTTTTCTTGTTTGTAAATAATTGTTTTTCCAGCGACATGTCTATTGATTCCTAACAACAAAATATCCTTGAATCTCTGCCAAGCATTTTCTACTGTGCCATATTTCTCAAATAAAATTTTCCAGTTGATTGTAGATAAGTATAAACTTAGCATATCATAATCTGGTTTTAAAAATCAGTTATGTAGTTTTGAATCTTATTTTTAAGATGTCATGTCAGATGTCAGATTGTCAAATATTTTAAGATTAATTTCAGATAAAATAGTGTCATGGTCTGATTGTGAAAAACTGGGCGCAACAATGACATTATTAAAAATTTCTCTATGGTTTGCGAACAAAAGATCCAGATAATTATTCTCATGAGTTGGTTGTGAAACAAGCTGATACATACTTAGCTCAATAAGAAACTTAAACCAATTATTTTCATTTTGCGTGTTTGAAGTTATTTTGTCTGAAGACCAATCTACATCTACCCCTGGCAGATTGAAATCTCCAGTTAAAACAATGGTTCCTACAAAATTTTCTGTTAAAATCCTAATTAGCTCAAATATTAGATTGTCTTTTCCTTTGCTCGTACCAGGTTCTCTATAAATACCAATGAATCTCAGTTTAGATGACTTCTGTAGAAAAATGTCAATCGCTACTAGTTCTATTGCATCATACTTTTCCTCCATTTTAACTTCAACTACTCAAAAAATATTTTTAATTGATAGAACTACTCCACCTCCTCGCCACTGCTGTCAATCCCTTTGATAAACATTAAATTCTCTATTTTTGATGATCATTTCATTAGAAGTTGTTTCAGTGAGCCATGTTTTACAAATAAAGCAGCAGATATCAACAGCAACATAGATAAGATCATCTCCTGAAATCAGAACATCAAGCTTGTCTAAGGAGTTTGCAAGGCTTCTTGCATTCATACACAAAATTTTTTATACTAGGTAAAAGCTTTTGTTTACTATAATAATAATTAAGTTGAGAAATATCCTATTTTGAAACCTTTAGGGGGGAGCTTTGAAAATGATGTCAAACAAAAAGGAATCACCATCAGCAGAATACCGAAGTGAAACCCAGACCTGTGCACGGTCTGAAAATGCCCCCCCCCCCCCGTTTTATTGGAGGATTTGCACCCCCCCCCCCCCTTTTCCCCCCCCCCCCCGCCAAAAAATGAGCAGAAGTACCCTAAGTTTGTCCTACGCCGACGCCGTCCTCGCGTGTCTCCGCCGTCTCGAGCCTTTTGCAGTTTTTTTGCCTCTTTTTTTGTTTTTTTATCCTCTTTTTTCCTCTTTTTTTTTTCCCCTTTTTTTTCTGTTCCCTTCTTTTCTTCTCTCTTCTTCTTTTCTCTCTGCTTGCCCCCCCCGTTCTCCCGTTCTCTCCCCCTCCGTTTCAGTTGCCCCCCCCCCCCCCCACCCCCCCCCCCCCCCGTCCCCCCATTCCACCCGGGGGGGGGGCAGTGCACAGGTCTGTGAAACCTGTTTGTTTTGCTCTCTTAGCTTCCAAAGTTTGCCAAGCAACTCTTATTGACAGACTCTGTTCCTCAGTCAAAGATGGCCTCACGTAAACTTTGTCATATTTGGTGGAATTTCTTAGGCGACCACCTGAATGAACTAATTTATTACAAATATGTTTATTACCTAACCTAATTTTCAGCAGCCTGGGGCGTTCGCTAGTTCTTCCAATACAAAAAATTTCAATTGGGTGGATGACTTCACCTGTATCACTACTATCAAGAGTTTTTAATAACTCAGCCACGTTTTCCTTTTCCTTTTTCCTGTTATCACTCTGCGGAAGGCCAGAAACAACCAGCATTGTCTCATGTTCTTTTTGAACCTCCATGCGCTTGAAATAACTGTCCATCATAGGGATTAATCAATTAAACACTTTTTTGCACACCATAGTCACCAGCTCCACTCCACATCAACACCAGAAGCCCATGTCTGCTCCATCTGGGTGAGCCTCTCCTCCACATCCGCCAACTTCTGCTGCAGAGCTGCATTCTCCACTTCTAGCATGGCAATTTGATTTGTTCTGGTTGAACTCATTGCGTCTTTAACGTTTTAACATAGTTTAACGTGGTGCTTTAACCAATAAATGAATATTTGTTAGATTGCCAAAAGTCTGGCGGTTTTTAACATGCACTACTTTGTGGGGAATTTTGCCATGAGAATTTTACACTACTTTTGTGGGGATTTTGCACATCACCTTCATAGGTGAGAAAGGGGGGGCAGGGTGGGGTCCCCCCTGGCCTCACACTCTTTGGGGCCCCCCCTAGAAGAAAATAGGGGGGCCCCCCTCCCCCCAATTCCAAATCTTTTACCCCTGACCTCCCTCTAGATTTTGAAATTTGACCCCCCCCCCTCCCCCTCTCGGGAAAATTTTAGGTACCTTTTTTATACTAAATTTTCTTCTCAAAAACGTGAATTTTCATCACATATTCATGCTTTTACACCCTTTTTATACATGAATATGGCTTTATTATATAATAAAATGTACGTATTATCCTATAAAAAAGAAACAATTATTAAAAAGTTATTATGGTTTAAAACTGTTTTGCTTTGGACACCGGACCCCACCCGACCCCCCTCTAGCTTTGAAAATAACGCACCCCCGGTAGACCCTCCCCTAAAAAGCTCAGGGGGGGTCCGGACCCCCCGGGGACCCCCCTCCTAGAATTCAAAATTCGAGTTACCCCGGGTAACCACCCCCCCTAGCTTCCCCGACCGTGCTCACCTATGATCACCTTCAATGTATTTTAAGCCATTTTAGACTTATTTTTACCTTATTTTTGCTTTTTTGACCCTTTTTTTTCCTTTTCCCTTTTTTTTCTCTTTTTTTTCTTTCCCCCCTGCTTGCCCCCCTGTTTTATTGCCCCCCTCCATTTAAAAAAAGTTGCCCCCTCCGTGCCCCTTGTTTTGAAATTGCCTGCCCTCAATAAAACCCAGGGGGAGGGGTAGTGCACAGGTCTGAACGTTACAAATCCTCATAAATATAATGCGTTTGCAATATTTCCTTTTAATTTTGACACTTGGAAAAAGCCCGGGTCTGACACCGCGCGGATCACACCGCAAACCCTTGCCGGTTTTATGAATACGGCTGATTGTTTGGTAATCATACAAACCAAAAAACTTTTTTGATTAGTTTTCAACAACAGAAATAGTCAACATTTTGACGTTTTTTACTTAAATTTCTTTTTTTTTTGACTTTTTTAAAATACTTTACCTTTTTTATGAGCATTTCCATTTTAAAAAATGTTGCTATGCCACCCTGACCCTGCCATACACAGACAAGTTTGGTCTGGAGTAGGAGATTAAACCCAGATTTAGAGGAAAGAGCTAATTAAAATTTGAAAAACGAATTTTACCAATATAGTTTTTTCTGAAGTAAATTTAACCCATATTGTTTATGGAGTTTAAAGGAAAGGTTAAAAAGCCCGTTTTATTCTATTTTTAACTGTTTTTGCTTAAAATAATAATTTTAACCTCATTTTCTGAGTGAGGGGAAGGATTATAAACCCCTGTTTTAAAATGGGGAGGGGTTAATCTCCCACCCAACCCTCTTTTGCTCATGTATGTCCCATTTCCCTATTTTAAAAATGTTGCCGTTTAGCCCGGAAGAGGCATTTTACAAGTCTGGATAATATCCATAATAAAAGAAAGAAAAACAAGCTTAGTGTGTTTTAATGTTTATTGTACTAAATTTATGTGTAGAAGTACTTGTGAATTTTTAATTTTACAATAATTTCAGGAAAACATAGCCAAGCAACTAAACTGAAAAATATTTATTAATGAATGAAAACGAACCTTCAAAAACCATGCGTTCAGGTAAGTAAATCTGAAAGAAAACAGTGTTAAAGTAAAGTTCAATTCTTGTTTGTTGTCTAAAACCCAGGGACGTACTAAAAATTTCATTTTTTTTGAAAGAGGGGAGAAGAGGACACAAAGGTCAAAAAAGTTTGAGATAGAAGGGCTTCCCCCATAGGTGGGAAAACTTACGGATTTTAAGTGGTGGGGGCTTTTCCCATTTTTTTTTAGTTTGTCGTAAATAACCCATTTTTGGCGTTTTTAGTACTGAGACGGGCACCCCCTGAATTTTGAGGAAAGTGGTTGTGTCCAGGGTTTGCATGGGTACAGTGGGGGGGGAGGGGTTGGGGTATTAAATTGATAAGGTGAGCAGACCTGTGCACAGTCTGGAAATGCCCCCCCCCGTTTTAGTGCCCCCCCGCCAAAAAATGAAAAAGTACCCTAAAATGCGTGCCCATAATTTCATTTGGGGGAAGGCACTACTAACCCTGAAAGGGTTCTGGGGGGGCGACAGCTCCCCAGATATGAGAAGTCCGGGGGGGCAGAATGCCCCGCGGGGGAGAAAATTTTTAATTTAAGGTGCTAAGATACACTAGAAATTTTAAGGGTTTTTTTTATACGTACAGATTTAAAATATGTGTTTAAAACGTTACTAATTAAAAGATTATAGTGTTTATAGTAGTTTTATTAAACTGTATACCTTAACTACTGAACGGGATAATTGATTTGTAATCAAAAAAACTAAGATAAATTGTCAATTTAAACTACCCATGTAACGAGGAAATTTTGCTTTTTTGACTTTTAATATGCTTTTGGAAGGCATCAGGAAAGTTTCTGTATTAATATTAAAGAAAAAATTTTTCTCTCCCAATATTTAAAAAACGTAAGGGTCCCTCCTTACAAAAAAGCCTACGTTCGGGCGGCCGCCCCCCCCCTGGGCACGCCACTGGCTGGTAGGACTCTCGATTGCTTAAATTATCAATGATGCAGTTACCAAAGTTATAAAGTTACTTTAAAAAATTATATCTGTTTTAAATTACACACATGGGTGGGATTTTTTTAAAAATTCATCGAAAATCCGATATTTAATCATATTTTACTTACAACAGAGTCAACAAAACAATTTATTGGAGTTATTTGAAAAAACAACAACAACAGTGTTTTTATTAAAACAAAAACCCAAAAAACACTAAAAAACCAAAAAACTAACAAAAAATCCGATATTTAATCATATTTTACTTACAACAGAGTCAACGAAACAATTTATTGGAGTTATTTGAAAAAACAACAACAACAGTTTTTTTATTAAAACAAAAACCCAAAAAACTAACAAAAAAAGATAAAACCACTCATGTCCCACTATCCACCCAATTTCTTGCAAAAACAGCACAACCATACCACCCGCACCCACCTATGACCTATCTAATTATGATTTCAGATCAATATAAATAACACAGACCTATTGGTAAAGCTACAGTTTTTTTTAAAAAGATTTTTTAAATTATCAATGATGCAGTTACCAAAGTTATAAAGTTATTTTAAAAAATTATGCCTGTTTTAAATTACACACATGGGTGGGATTTTTTTAAAAATTCATCGAAAATCCGATATTTAATCATATTTTACTTACAACAGAGTCAACGAAACAATTTATTGGAGTTATTTGTGACAAATTTATAACAAACGTATTTGAGATCCCTGATGATGATCTGTTTTATATGATCGAAACGTTGGAATAAACGTGTTTTAATAAAAAGTTTGTCTTTACACCATGTCTGAAGCAAACAATTTATCAACAACAACAGTGTTGCTTAAATCAATAGTGTTGAAAAAACAACAACAACAGTGTTGCTTAAACAACAACAAAATTGCTTAAATTATCAATGATGCAGTTACCAAAGTTATAAAGTTATTTTAAAAAATTATACCTGTTTTAAATTACACACATGGGTGGGATTTTTTTAAAAATTCATCGAAAATCCGATATTTAATCATATTTTACTTACAACAGAGTCAACAAAACAATTTATTGGAGTTATTTGAAAAAACAACAACAACAGTGTTTTTATTAAAACAAAAACCCAAAAAACACTAAAAAACCAAAAAACTAACAAAAAAAGATAAAACCACTCATGTCCCACTATCCACCCAATTTCTTGCAAAAACAGCACAACCATACCACCCGCACCCACCTATGACCTATCTAATTATGATTTCAGATCAATATAAATAACACAGACCTATTGGTAAAGCTACAGTTTTTTTAAAGAGATTTTTTAATCTATAAACATGGTTTTTAGGTTCAGCTGCCCCGCGTGAAGACCTTAATCGCCAGTATATTCCGCCCCCGCCTGACATCGTGGTCTACAGTCAACCCTCGCCTGCGCAAACTCAGGAAGCAATGAAAACTTGCCTTTTGCAAAACGACTTACATCAAGACAGACGCTACAACACCTCCGCCACTACAGAAGAAGAAGACCTAGAAAGCAGTAGTGGTAAGTTTATTTGACGCTTCTATTGTTATATTATGTCCATAGATCACCATTCTCTGACGGCTAGAGGGTTAATAACGCAACGGTGTTGAAATTTTGCCAGTTAGGGGACATACCTCAGGGTGTAATTTTTCAAAAAAAAACCCCTAAGGTATTTGGATTAGGATAATATTTAGGAGGGGAAAAGGTAAAATTAAGGCGGTTGCATACAACTATTGAGTTTGTTTTGCCACATTTTTTTCGAGTTTAACTCTTGAAATACACCAAAGAAGTTTAAATTGGAGTTATTATTAGCGGAAAAAACTGGAATTTGAAATCTAGAGAGGGGGTCAGGTGGGGTTCGGTGTTCAAAGCAAAACAGTTTTAAACCACAATAACTTTAATAATTGTTCTTTTTATAAGATAATACTACAATTTATTGAATAAAAAGCGATATTCTGGTGTAAAAAAGGTGTAAAAACATGAATATGTGTTAATAATTAACGTTTTTGGAAGAAAATTTAGTATAAAAAAGTACCTAAAATTTTCCCGAGGGGGGAGGGAGTGGGTTAGATTTCAAATTCTAGAGGGGGGTCAGGGGTAAAAAATTCAGAAATTTGGGGGGAGATGGAGGGGGCCCCCTAGATTTTTGTCTGGAGGGGTCCCAAAATTTCGAGGCTAGGGGGGGTGGACCCCACCCTGCCCCTCCCCCGTTCTCACCTATGGGGTCAGTGCACAGTGCTCCTTTTATATTTTTGGTTAAAATTAAGTTGGAAGGCAGTTAGAAGTCGCTTTAAAGACTTTTTTTAAAATTTTTCCACAATTGAAAAGGGTTAACGTTTTATCGCCCTCACTTCTGCAGACCTGTGCACTGCCCCCCCCCCCGGGGTTAAAACGGGGGGGCAATTCCAAAATGGGGGGGCGGGGGGGCAACTTTTTTGAAACGGGGGGCAATAAAACGGGGTGGCAAGCAGGGGGTAAAGAAAAAAAAGAAGGGAAAACGGAAAAAAGGGACAAAAAAAGCGGAAATAAGGTAAAAAAAAGGTCTAAAATGGCTTAAAATACATTGAAATAGGCTAAAAACTGCAAAAAAATTCGCGATGATGGCGTCATCATAGGTCAAAAATGGCGTCATATTTTTAGGGTACTTTTTCATTTTTTGGCGGGGGGGGCAAATCCTCCAATAAAACGGGGGGGGGGGGGGCATTTTCAGACCGTGCACAGGTCTGCTTCTGAGTGGAAGGGGGTTAAACCCTGTATCTCAGACTTTGGGGGAAGGGCATACCCGACCCCTCGAAATTTGAGGGGGGAAGTGTCAAAAAAAATTTTTGATGTAAACCTCAACTCAAATACCTCAGTTTTAGAGTTTTTATACTGGAACCCCCCAAATTTTAGAGGCAAGCGTGTCTGGAGTACCCCCAAATTTTAGGGGCGGGAGGTTGGCTAATTATTGCGCCATTTTTGACCTATTTTTGCAGTTTTTAGCCTATTTTAAAGCATTTTAAGCCATTTTAGACCTATTCTTACATAAATTTTGCTTTTTTTGCCCTTTTTTGCTCTTTTCCCTCTGCTTTATTATCCCCTCATTTCAAAAAATTTGCTCCCCCCATCTCGGAATTGCCTCCTCTGCGCTCTCCCAATAAAACTCCTAGAGGGCAGTGGACAGTAAGGTCTGTCTGTATATGTACGCCGCAGAGCATTAAGCGCTGTTATAAAAGGCCTCAAATTGTACATTGCCTTTTTTAACAGCTGCCGTTTTCTCACCCATTTTTTGCTTGATTTTTTTAAATTCTTATACTCGGAGAATGGGCTCCCTCCAAATGCTTCAAATTGGAATTGTACTAAACTCTTTATTTGTTGAACCTTTTTTATACCGTTGAACATTGGCTAGCAAACAAAGTTGACAAACAGCATATTATGTTTCATCTGAAGTTTTAACAATAAAATGTCTCCAAATACTCACAAAACTGCCATCTGACATATTTCAATATAACTAAATAAATTTAAAATTTTGTGTGGCACTTGCACTTTAAACCAGTGGAGTAGCCAGGATTTCATTGCAGGGGGGGGGCGGTCTGGAGGTGGGGTTGGAAAAATTGCCGCAGAAGCGACGAGAAGCGCCGTGGCCTGCGCCGCGTAGCGGCGCCAGCCGGCGCGAAGCGTCGGCCGGGGGTGGGCTGGGGCATACATGGGCAAGTTGGTCCGGAGTGGGGGGTCATAGGTGGGCAGCCTCTCGGATTTGTGGGGGTATAGGGGGGTTAAATTTTAGGGGGGGTGTCCGGCAAGACCCAAATTTTGAGGGGGGTGTACCCAATATTTCCGCGCTGCCTTAAAATGGGCTTAAAACGCGTAAAAAAACGTAACACTAGCTTATAATGCTTTAAAACTGTGTAAAATTGAAATAAGACCTTATTGCAACTTACAAATTGTATTTTTTAATTCTTTTATTAATAATGTGTTTATATATTCTTATAATTAGATTAGAAATCATAGTTTTTTTAATAATTACGTAATAATAGAATAATAATATTATTGTCTTGATTATAAAGTCAAGTATCACAAACTTTTTAATCCATAATCTTATATTTAATTAAAGATTATATACATACATGGGCGTAGCCAGGAGGGGTCTAGACACATCTTTTAAGTCGGCAAAGGAAAAAATTTGGGGATAGACGGACCCCCCTTTTGCAGTGGCGTGCCCAGGATTTCATTTGGGGGGGTCTGGGGGTCCTACTAAACCTGAAGGGGGGTCTGGGGGGCGGCAGCCCCCCAGATATGGGGGGTCTGGGAGGGGAGAGCCCTGTCAGGGGGGTCCGGGGGGGCAGATTGCCCCCCGGGGGAGAAAATTTTTAATTTAAGGCGCTAAAATAGACTTGAAATTTTAATTCCAGATGATACTTATTACAAAATTTAAGGTTTCTTATACCTACACATTTAAAACATGTGTTTAAAACGTTAATTAAAGGATAATAGTGTTTATAGTAGTTTTATTAAACTGTATACCTTAACTATTAAACGGGATAATCGATTTGTAATCGAAAAACTAAGATAAATTGTCAATTAACAATTAACTCTCCGCGCGAAGCGCGGAAAATTTTTTTTAGTAGTTTTATAACACTTAAAAATTTTTCTCCGGGAGGCGAATTGGGGGGGGGGTGTCCCCGGGTACCCCAAATTTAGGGGGGTGTCAGCAATATCCGAAATTTTGGGGGGTAACCTCCCCAACCCCCCCCCCCTCTGCCCACCTATGGGGGGTGGTGAAACCCTAAATTAGAGGGGGGATTAAATGTTGTTGTTCATAGCGGGGCGTCAGGTTATGCCCATAGGTCACCGAAGGGGGGGGGGGGGGCAGGGGGCCCCCCCCTACGGCCTGAGACCTACCCCCCCCCCCCTAAGGCCCATTTTTGACCCCTCCCCCCCCCCTTCTACTTCCACCCCTCCAACCCCCCACCCCCCCCCCCCCCCTAAGGTCCACTTTCGACCCCCCCCCCCCACCAGACAATCCCAAAAAATGCTTAAAAAATGGTCAAATTTCGTCAAAAAATTGTCAATTTTGGTCAAAAAAATGGTAAAAACACCCCAAGCACCCCCGGGTGCTTTTTTTCAAAAAAAAACACCCCGGGGTGTGACCCCCCCCTGGAGGTCAAAAACCTCCACACCCCGGGGTGTGGGTGGACCCCCCCTGAGCCGTCGAAGGTCGGTGACCTATGGTTATGCCTTCAAAGAACCGGACCGCATCCACTGGTCTTTCCCATAGATCTTCTGTTTTGAGTTTCTTTGGATGTTGAGGGCATATAAAAAGGTGTTTGACGTCGTGAGGTTTGCCCCTGCAGTGGGGGTATTCGTTTTTAATGGAGTTGTTGATTCTGGATTAGAACGAGTTGAGGCGGTGGCAATATCCGGATCTAAGTTGTGCCAGGAGGGTTCTTGACTTCCTGGGAAGTTGTTGCTCGCTTATGCTGATTGGTGGCGGTTTTCTTTTTAAGAGTGCGTTAGGTTGGAGTTGCGAAATGTTTTCTTTGACGAAACATGAGTGGATGTTTCATTGGATGGTTTTTTCTGTAAGCATATGGTTGTAGAAACTTTTGGTTGTTGATCCAAGTTTTTGATTGGGGGGTATGTTTCATCTCTGTGGGTCTATGGTTATTGGCTGTTATCCTAGAAACGCAAAATACCCATATTGTATTGTTTCTGGAGTGTATTTTACCCATATAGTTTTTCGGTTTTGAAAAAAAGGTAAAAAACACTAATTTTAGGTCAAAAAGTCCTTTTTATTTCATTTTTGAGCTTTTCATTGTTTATAACATTCATTTTGACCTCAAAACTTAAGTTTGGAGGCAGTTAAAAGTCATTTTAAAGACATTTTTTTCTTCATTTTTCCAAAATTGGGGGGTTAACCTTTTCTCCCCCCCCCCACTTCTGAGTGGGGGGTAAACCCCCTTCTGAGAATTTGAGAGGGATTAAGCCCCCCAACCCCCTCCCCCCACGTGCCCATAGGTGGGCAGTCTCCCGTATTTGGGGGGGTTTACCCGACGCTCGAAATTTGAGGGGGGAGTGTCCCAAAGAAATTTTTTGGGGTATACCTCAAATATCCCATTTTTAGCGTTTTTAGTACTGGGATCCCCAAATTTTAGGGGTGGGGGTGTCCGGGTAGCCCAAATTTTAGGGGTGTGTCAGCTATAGTTGGGATTTTTTTTTGGGGGGGTATGTTTAACCCCCCAACTCTCCTCCCCTGCCCATCTATGCCCGTGCCCATGTATGGTCTGGGGGTTATCCCCCAGCCGCCGGAGGCGAAAATTTTTTTAAATATGTACTAAAAACTGCTTAAAAATCGTCCTGGTGATCGCGTGAACATACATTTTAATTTTGTTTTTTTTTACCTAATTTCTATGCAATTTTTTTGATCTTCAAAATTAATCTGGTGATGAAATTGTTTATAACAAAACTATCTATTGCCTGATGTCTTTAAATTTTGCGCATGAGTATGGTTGAAGTCATAATAATAAAAAATATATTGATTAATTTATAGTTTTGAATGCACTAAGATTTATATTAAATTTTTATAACACAATATTCAAAAAATAAAAAAGGTAACCTATACAAAATGCCACGCTTTGCCAAGAAAGAAGGGTGGGGTGGAGAGAAAGGCGGATTACCCCACAAGTTTAAAAACCGTTGTAAAAGGGTTTAAAACGACCATTATCAAACATATATATTTCATAATAATGAGTTTTAACATGTATAAATAGTATTGCCATTAATATCTAAGACAAAGGCATGCTTTAGCTGTGTATTAAATGGTACAATGTATCGAGAATAAAAGTGCCATTGAGCGACCAGGACCGTCATATATGAACACGGTCAAAAAGCTAGGGGGGGAGTGTTTACCCCGGGTAAATGAAATTTTTATAGTAATGTATATTTTTTTAGTATAAGTCTAACAAAAAAAGCAAAAAAAATTATAATAATTGACATATATTCAAAAAAAAAATCCGGCATTTCCCTTTAAAAAAGTTAAACATTTTCAAATTATTATGAAAATTTAAGCTGTCACTGTAGTTAATCTAGGCCTCAAACCGAAGAGAGAAATTTCACTCAGAAAGAAAATTAAATTCATGACAAAACACAAGCATATACAAATAAAATAGTGATGAAATATTTTGAGTTTTTCATTTTTTTATTTGTTTCTCAAAATAAGTGCACTTTTTGTAAAAATACACCTATTACAAATAATTGATTTTAAAAACCGTTTTTAATGTTTTTATTAACACATTTTTAGAAGCTCATTCAATTTTAAGTAATTTTCAATGTGTTTTTTTTTGAAAAAAGCAACTAATTTGTTGAAACAGCAACACCCTATTATTATAAAATGGTTTGACTAGGTTAAAAACCATAGTTATATCAAAAATATATAATAAAAAGGGGAATGAATACACTTAGAACAAACTGCTTGTAAAAAAAGGGTTCCCATTTAAATGGGACCTGGTACCATTTTAAATGGGACTTTGATTTTGGTCCCATTTAATTAGGTCCCATTTGAAAATGGGATCATAGGTGAGAAAGGGGGGGGTCAGGGGTAAAAAATTCAGAAATTTGGGGGGATGGTGGGCCCTAGATTTTCGTCTAGGGGGCCCCCCAAAATTTCGAGGCTAGGGGGGTGGACCCCACCCTGCCCCCTCCTTTCTCACCTATGATCCCATTTAAATGGGACCTAATTAAATGGGACCAAAATCGAAAAGTCCCATTTAAATGGTACCAGGTCCCATTTAAATGGGACTTTTTTTTACAAGCAGTTTGTTCTAAGTGTCTCATTTTTCCTTTATTATATATTTTTGATATAACTATGGTTTTTAACCTAGTCAAACCATTTTATATAATAATAGGGTGTTGCTGTTTTTTAAACAAATTTGGTTGCTTTTTCAAAAAAAAAAACACATTGAAAATTACTTAAAATTGAATAAAAACTTCTAAAAATGTGTTTAGTCGAAAAACATTAAAAACGGTTTGTAAAATCAATTATTTGTCATGGGGTGTATTTTACAAAAAATTGCACTTTATTTTTGAGAAACAATAAAAAAAAATGAAAAATGTCAAAAATATTTCATCACTGTCTTTTTTTATTTGTATATGCTTGTGTTTTGTCATGAATTTAATTTTTTTTTCTGAGTGATGAAATTCTCTTGGGTCTTTAAGGCCTCATTATTAAATGTTAAAGGCTTAAAATTTTCATAAAATAACTAAACTGTGAAAAAATATTTTTCCATAACTCTTTTTGCCGAGGTGAATGCCGGATTTTTTTTTTGAATATATGTCAATTATTATAATTTTTTTTGCTTTTTTTGTTAGACTTATACTAAAAAAATATACATTACTATAAAAATTTCATTTACCCGGGGTAAACACTCCCCCCAGCCTTTTTGACCTGTGTTCATATATGACGATGCTCTGGTTGCTCAACTGGCACTTTTTCATTCTCGATACATTGTACCATTTAATACACAGCTAAAGCATGCCTTTGTCTTAGATATTAATGGTGGTAGCTATTTATACAGACATGTTAAAAAACTCATTATTATGAAAATATATAGGTTTTATAATGCTGTTTTAAGCCCTTTAGTTACGGTTTTTAAACTTGTGGGTAATTTGCCTTTCTCTCTACCCACCCTTCTTTCTTGGGAAAGCGTGGCATTTCGTAATAAGTTACTCTTTTTTATTTTTTGAATATTGTGTTATAAAAATTTAATATAAATCTTAGTCATTCAAAATTATAAATTAATCGATATATATTTTTTTTTATTATGACTTCAACCATACTCATGCGCAAAATTTAAAGACATCAGGCAATAGATAGTTTTGTTAAAGCTAAACAGCAATACGTAACTGAACGAAGTAATAACA
>JASAMX010002378.1:0-13752 GCA_030248175.1 Microlaimidae sp. YZB2_3 | reverse complement strand
GTTAGAAAGCTTGCATTTTTCTTCCGTACTTTAACAACTTCTGTTGTGTTAATGTTTTCAAAAATATTACACGTTATATATAAATACGAGTTCTGATATAAAGTTTACTGGTAATGATATAATACAGCACGTGTTTTTTACAACCACTGTAACTGAATAAACAATAAATTACTCTACTGAATCTAAAGAATACAGGTTATGTCGTATATCGCCAATTTTTAGTCAAAAAGCAAAAAATACAAAATCGTTTCATATTCGTTCTTTCAAAAATTCAATTTATTCGGCTTCATAATTTCTGCACATCACTATATAACGAATTTATTTTTACCTTTGGAAATGTTTCGGGACATTCCTGGGATGTCGGAAATAGATTGAAATTGAGAACAGTGTGGACCGTAATAAGGTTTAGGTTTATGATTAAGGTTAGGCTTAGACTTAAACTTTCGTTCAGGCTGAGAATTTAGAGTATTTTTACAAAAAAAAACTGTTATATTAAGCTTGGAATCTGTTCTGCTTATAAATTTATTTTTACCTTTGGAAACGTGTTCGGATATCCCTGGGAGGTTGGGAATGGATCGAAATTAAGAACAGTGTCAAGTATAATTGCACCGCGAAATCCGCTTTTGTTCATATTTAGATATGGAAAGAGGAAACGACTGACAAATACTGAGCTTCCTATTGAACCCTGTAAGATTAAAGATATTCAAATTTTATAACAATTAACATTAGTTATTATTTGATAAAAAAAATAGAAAATTTACAAATTTAGAAAATATTTGAAAGTTAGAGGTGTGAATTTATTTTCAAAACACTCATCTGGGGAGAGAAAATTCACAGTTATTTATAACTTGGAGCCGTCAATTTTTTTTGGAAACTTGAAACTTCAAAAAAAACACTTGGAGCCGCAAGTAAAAAATTGGTTTTGGGGTTTAGGTTAGGGTTTTTAGCGATCTCAAGCGTTTTACTTCAAATTTACCACTTACGGCTCCCAGTTCCTAATTTCTGAATTTAAGTTCCCGCTCTAATCAATCAATCAATCAATCAACCTTTATTTTGCCATGTAAATACAATGAAAGGAGAGATGCAAAAACTATTATAAACTAGCCTTAAAAAATGCTCTATGTGGACTATAGGAAATTTGCATTTGGTTTCCTTTTCATTTGAAATTTGCATTTGCCTATTTCCACCGAAATTGCCCCGTGGCGCTCCCGCGCCACCCATGATATTGCACTTAGACTTGTATCTACTCTAAGTTCCCTTGTCTCCAACGACCCTAGGTCTAACGACCCTAAATCTTCAAATTCTAATAAATATAAACGATATTTTAGCATGGATTTCGATGCAAAAAGAGGCTTGTGTGTGGACGCGCAAACAAGTTTACACATGTTTACGCGTCGAATAATTTTGAGCGATCTTTAAAATTCTTTTATTTAGGACTAATTTTATGGTTTTCAATAAATTTTAAAAAAATAGTTTGGAACAAGAATTTAGCAAGATAAATTGCGCCCTCACTCCATAATTTCGTATGAAATTACTTTATACATAGGACGGGGCTCCGGGGCTTCGAGTTTTACATTAGCAAATAAAAAAAAATATGCATTCACAAACAAAGCCAGCTTTTTGTATCGATTTTCAACATACTTCTTTTAGACATTTTTTAATAATTATTTTTTCCATATTTTATTCAAAATCTTGTTTATGTAAAATACACACAGCTTACACAATATTATGTTTTAAAAATGAATGTTTGTTGATTTTGGCCGATATAAAAGTATTAAATAGGTTTCAAATAGTGAAGGTATTCTTTTGTTTGACACCAAAAAAGCAAACCTAGCCCGAGTGAACCCTGGTCTTAAAATCTATGAATACCAGTAGATTCTACTTTATTCATTTAAGTTTAATATTCTGTTTTTTTTATTTTAGTCTATAAGTAACCAGAGATGCAGTTATATCCAAAACATGTTAATGTATTTTATTACCGCTACATCGCTTAGTTTTATTGCAAAACACAAAAAAACTTACGTGTTTTTGGTAATCAAAAGCGACAAACATCACACTGAAATCGGCTTTACACATGACTCTTATTATAGTTAGACTTTCTGCAATTTCGAGCAAAGCGCTAATTCCACTACCATTATCAGCAACACCTAAAATTGTAATTTTATCAAAAACTTTAATCCAAAATTTCATGAAATTAAAAAAAAAACATAAAAACTATAGTAAAAATCGACAAAAAAATTGTAATTAGAAAAACTAATTATGGTTGAATATCTGGCTGATGCTGAAAATCATGGGTGGCGCGGGAGCGCCACGGGGCGATTTAGCCCCGTGGCGCCGCGCCAACCATAATTAGCGAACGTGGGTAAATTTTGAAATTCAGAACCTTCTTCTTCTTCTTCTTCTTCTTCTTCTTATTATTATTATTATTCCAACGCTCCATTCTCAAAAACGATATTCCTCATTCGTTACTGATTGATCAAAAATAAACATGGGCTCATTAGAAAGAAGAAGGAATTACGCAACTTTCTTAGGAAACACTTTTTTCATTTAGGTCCTTGTTATCGATTTATTGATCAAAATAAAAAAATTGAAAAATAGACAAATAAAAACTCCCAACCGCACAATAACAGCCTTTTGGCAACAATAAGGATTGTACAGAGCAGACAACCAACATCCCCTCATAAAAACCGCACAAAAATAGCAGACCGGTTTTAATTGGTGGCAGAAAGGCACCAGTTCCCAGCGCCATCTGCTTCAACCGCGCGGAAAACGGCAAAAACAACAGGAGTCCTTTTTTAATTCTTGCATTACTGATGACAAAACTAATTCAAAGTTTTTATATATTAAAAAATAATAATAAGCGTCGGTGGCGCGGGAGCGCCACGCGCCGGTAATCATCGGTGGTGCGGGGTGCCAACTGCAATTTAACCCACGGCACCGCGCCAACTATACTTAGAGAACGTGAGTAAATTTCGTTATTCATGTTCATCATCTTATTATTATTATTATTATTTTTCTTTAAAAATTATAATTGCAATCATTGGCGCACGGCATCGCGCCAACTATATTTAGAGAACGTAGGTAAACTTTGTCTGGAGCGCAACTGCACCGCACTAATTATAATTAACAACGTGGGTTAAATTTGTAATTTAAATTCATCTTCTTCTTATTATTATTTTTTATTTTATCTCGGCAACGGAATGATTATAAACATATGTCATTGCGCAGCTAAAACTATAGTTTATTAGGCTATTTTTTAATTTAATTCAAAAAAAGTGGTAGACTAGCCTTGAAAAATGCTCTAAGAATAGAGCAGGAAAAAGGGGCGATTTTTCCCCGGGCGTATGTTTAGACAGAAAAGATGTAGACTAGTTTGAGATGGACATTATGTGGACTATAGGAAATTTGCATTTGGTTTGGCCAGCTGCTCACTAAATAAAAATTTCTACCATATGATAATGATTTGTTTATATATTGATCTAATCACACAGCACTGTTGCATTTTTTTTTAGTTTGATGAAATGTCAATTGAAAAAATCATACTCACAGCAATCTTTGACAAGCGCGAAATCGCCACTTTTTCAAATTTATAGTTGTTTCTTACACATACAAATATAACCTTCTAATTGAAAAAGTGGCGATTTCGCGCTTGTCAAAGATTGCTGTGAGTATGATTTTTTCAATTGACATTTCATCAAACTAAAAAAATGCAACAGTGCTGTGTGATTAGATCAATATATAAACAAATCATTATCATATCGTAGAAATTTTTCATATCGTAGAAATTTGCCAGCTGCTCAGCTGGCAAAACCAAATGGAAATTTCCTATAGTCCACATAATGTCCATCTCAGACTAGTCTACATCTTTTCTGTCTAAACATACGCCCGGGGAAAAATCGCCCCTTTTTCCTGCTCTATTATTAGAGCATTTTTCAAGGCTAGTTAGAATGCAGACATGAGATGACCAATTAAAATTGTGCGGTAATGACGTTTTTTTTAAAAAAACAAATAAGAACGCTGAATTTTATTTTACATTTTACAAAATATACTAAAATTAACCAACTTTAGCTCTTAAAAAATTTGCATTTAGGTTACAAATTAAGTAATTTGATAAATAATTGTTAAAATGCAGTTTATAATCTTTGTTATAAATCCGCTTTAGTGAAAAATTTTTAATGTTTTTGTTGTTAAATAGTTGACTCAATACTGAAAATATCGCAGTCAGCTAGATTTTATTTGCCTATAAGTTTTCTTCAATTCTTCAAACTGCGCGGCAAAGACTGTTTTCAAAATTATACAAGCTGCGGAGATTTTATACCTATCGTTTTAATATCCTTTAAATTTTTATACCTATCGTTTTTATACCTATCGTTTTGGTGGAATTTCAAAAAAAAAAGCAAGTTGTTCACACACTTTAAAGTTTTAACAAAAAAAAGATCTAAAACTTGAAAAATAAAAAAAAATGCGAAAAATTTGGTCATTGGTAATTCTATTATGACTCTCATAGGAAGTTTATAATTCAAAAAACAATGCAGACCGAATACGAATACCTAGCTATATAAATTTTTACCACAATTAAAAATAATAATGGAATAAATTACATTGTAATTTTTATGTAAGTTATGCTAAATATTGGGCTAAAAGAGTTTGGAACCGTAACTACGTAATCAGTTATGATTTTCACAAATATGTTTATGTTGCAAAAATTAAGCACAACTTTGCAAGAAGTAATCGTTTAAAAATCAATTCTGATCGTCAATTGTCAGTCCGCCTAATTTTGTATACAGACTAAAGTTTACTTTTTTGCCTTAAACATGGTATTCAAAATTTCCCATTTAAACGGAAGTTGTTCAGTGTTAAAGATCGCCACAGAATTATGACGTTATAAAGTCACTTTAGCTAATAAGCGCTTCATAAAAATGATCTTTAGTTTTTAGCTTCTCCCACTTTTATTCCCACGTATAAAAACATATAGAAATAAAATAAGCCGCAAATAAAAAATAATAACCGTCATTTAAAGTTTCTTAAAATTCTAACCTGTAGAATGTTAATAAACCAACTATTTAAAAAGGTAAACTTACCTCGAAAAACATTAAAAATAAATACCACAAAAAGCCTAGATCGTAATATTGAGTTTAGCCCTACCAACGAAAACGTTTTGCGAATAAAAAAAACCAATAAAGTTGGTTTTTTATAAAAAATCGGTTGTAACGAGGCAATAATTTCAACTTGGTCAATTCAAAAAAGTATTTTAGTAAAGGAAAGATTACAGAAAGCGAAAGTTGTTTAAATTTTAAAAATGTCTAGATTTTAAAATCTAGACAATTAAATAAATGAACGAAAATTGTACAGATTTTAAAACTACGTTACTTACCTCCAGAGTGGCGAGCAGTGTCATAATGGGCGCAGACCACGGTGATGTTGTCCCTACTTGTGTTAAAGTTTACACCTGGTAAAATTCCAATTATGTTAAAACCTTTGGTCTAAATATATAAAAATCAATTTAAAACAAAATTAAACAGTTAAAGCAATCAACATATAAAGTGATTTTTAAAATAAAATTTTGCAACTTATATAAGTAGTCGATATCTAATAGCGATAATTATGATCCTTAAAAACTTATGAAATTTTTTTTTAGCGAGCATAAATCGAAAATAAAATGGTAGTGCATAAAATTTAAATCGAGAGATCAATCTTTTGCACGATCTTTTTTAAGTGTTTGGAAAAAAATTTCAAGGCTAAACTTTAAAAAATATTTCGGAGATCAGATGGTACCCCGAATATTTTTGTTATTTTGGAGTGAAAATTTGCATAAGCAGAAAACTAAATAAAAATATTGTCAACATAACTGTCAATAATGGATGAAGTATATTTACAGTATATAGCATACGTATTTCACGATAAGTTAAAACCTATGTGTTGATACTGTTGTTTTCAAGATCAAAAAAAGTTCTGTATTTTGCTCGTAAAGTCCTGAAATGAACGTTCGCGAATGGCGTTCACCGATCTGTGCTGAGTAAGAAAAAAAAATGACGTCACTTTTACGAATAGTGAACGCTATACGCGAATAGCGAATAGCGTTCGCTAAGTAACAAACCCCTTTGTAACTTCGAACGTCCTGGAGGTAGGTGGTTAATCCCAGCGTTTGAAATGTCTCGTTGATGTGATAAATGGGCAGGATTTTTTCAACTGAAGACCACCTGGGGAAGCTGAAATACCGTTCCAAATTGGCCTGCAATCGTCGCACACTGGCGAACTGGGACTGGGTCGATAAAATCAGTAGCGTCGCCCAGCAAACTGCCGCTATAACGTAATAACAACAAAGGTAAATGGCACTATATAATCAACCTAATCTAATAATTCATTTTAGATAGGTATAATAAACTGATGATGGATGACGTAGAATGTGAAATTTCTTTTGTATATGTGTATTATGACTGCAAAAAAATTAAATTGTAAAATTTTATTCTTGATTTTTATTTTTCATTTATTGTATTAAAATTGTGTTTTATTTCAAAGATTTCAAGAAAATCTTTAGTCAAAACATAAAATTCTTTAAATTGAATCATAATTTTCACAAAAACTTGTCTAAATTATTCCAAAGGCAAAAAGCATATTTTATCAAGATTAAGCTAAAATCATGTGGATTGTATTTAACATCTGCTACAGTTCACTTGCGACTCGAATATAATTAATAACATATATTTGAAACTAGCCATTCATGTCATAGAATGCTAATGGCTTGGCCAATAGCCGACGATACTTTTATTGGCAATGTTTCAGCGTTTTAAGAAATAGTTGTATAAAACCTAAAGTATGAAAATGTTGGTGTTTCGTTGTTTTGACGAACGTTCTTTTACAGAACCCACTGTATTTAAGCAGAGTATTAGTCGGAGATTCTGGAGCGTCAGAACACGCGACCCGCGGTTAAAAAAAATTTTTGAAAATTGTTTTTTATAAAACCTAGCTAGGCAAAGTTTTAAAGCGCAAAGTTTTATTTGAGAAAAGGCCGAAATTTTTATTTGAGCGCTAATTTTTATTTGAGAAAAGTTTTATTTGAATTTAATTTTATCCGGTTAGGATTTCTTTTAAAGTTTTGTATTTTTTTGAAATTTTTGAGTTTGTTAAAAGTTATTATTTTATCTATTTATTTTTATGATTTTTTATTTTGTTATAATTTCTCGTATATCTCGTACCATTTCTGAATTTGTTACTCGATTAAAATTATAAAAGGTATTTCTACAAAATAAAGTAAGTAATTATAAATTTCGCGTTCCTTTCACATTTTAAAATCTTGTATTTCACGTACTTTATTATTACTTCAAAAGAGTTTGAATTTTAAATAATTCAAAAGAGTTTCTTGTATTTCACGTACTTTATTATTACCTAAAAAGAGTTTGAATTTTAAATAATTTAAAAGAGTTTCTTGTATTTCACGTACTTTATTATTACTTAAAAAGAGTTGGAATTTTCGATAATTCTAAAGAGTTTCTTGTATTTCACGTGTTTTGTTATTACTTAAAAAGATTTTGAATTTTAAATAATTCAAAAGAGTTTCTTGTATTTCACGTACTTTATTATTACTTAAAAAGAGTTTGAATTTTAAATTATTCCAAAAGAGTTTCTTGTGTTTCACGTACTTTATTATTATTTAAAAAGAGTTTGAATTTTAAATAACTCAAAAGAGTTTCTTGTATTTCACGTACTTTATTATTACTTAAAAAGATTTTTGTAGCATTTTTAGCTATTATATATCTGCTATATCTGGTGCAGAGTTTTTTAAAATAAAAAAGTATGCAGTTTTAGTTGATTTCAATACCTTAATTGTAAGTTTGAAAAAATAATTGTTTAAAAAAATAGTAATGTGTCATTAAAAAACCTGCCATTGTTTTTTACTTAATTTTTGTTAGCAAAGTAGATGACAAACATTTAAAATTTTATCATTTTATCATTTCGTGCGTGTTTTTGTGGTTTTTTTTTGTAACGCAAACAATTCTAGGGCATAAAAATTGCAATTTTTTAGGTAAAAATATCTAATAATTTTGCAAATTGAAATTTAGTATTATTTACAACATCGGGTATATGTTCTTCCGTTTTCCTGCTTCCCACGTTTGACATAAAATGAGTAAAAATTGTAGGGTTTTTTAATAACACAAAAATTATTTTATTATTTATTGTCATTAAATGTTTAATCATAAAATTATTTCGACTTTGTTAATAGCCCACAAAAATTTTTACATCAAAATATCTTCTGTGGTTCAGGAGATATGACCTGCAAAAAGGGCGTTTTTAACAATTTTGTACTTGAAAGATTGCGCAATCGGCGTTAAAATTTAAATTACAAAATATAAACTCAAAGAAAGTGGCAACTTTTTACTTTAATTTGACAGCTTGATCGTTAAGATTGGTGCAGTATTTGTTGAGATGTTGCGTTTCCCGCACAAAAAACCCGCGATTTTTTTCGCTAAAACACCAAACGACGGCAGTGATTTGATGAAGTTTGTCCAACATTTTTGCGTTCACTTTGTATTTTTAACGAAAAAATCGCGGGTTTTTTATACGGGAAACGCAATATCTCAACAAATTCTGCACCAATCTTAACTATCAAGATAATAAATTAAAGTAGAAAGTAGCCGCTTTCTTCGAGTGTATTTTTTGTAACTTAAATCATAAACATATTGAGCAATCTTTTAAGTACAAAATTCTCGAAAATGCCATTTTTGGAGGTTCATATCTCCTGAACCACTAGGAATATTTTGATGAAAAAATTTTTGTCGGCTATTGGGGGTAGGGGTAAGATTTTCACAAAAAAATTATCAAAATCGAAGACAAAATGTTTGACTTCGTACTGCATTTTTAAGTAGAAAATTCATCAAAACGATAGATATATTTTTTGAGATATATTGCTAAAAAAATCTACGATTTTGAGAACTAAGGTTTTGACTTTTGAGAACTAGGGTATAAGCTTTTTAAAATAAAACCCTTAAAATCAAGAAAAAGAGTAACTTTCTACTGTTTTGCAAATCAAATAGACAATATTCCTGATACAAAAAATACTACAAAAAATATTCCTGATGCAAAAAATTTTTACAAAATATTTAGTTCTTTTTCTAGTAAACAATTTAGTTCTTTTTCTAAAAAAATCAATCAAATAAAAATAAACATAAAACTTTATTAAATATAAACATTACCTTTAAAAATCATAACAGAACAAACTACACTATTAAATGTTCGTTATTTTTTCTATTGCTTTTTTTCCAGCAGTTCATGGTCCAATTTCATACGTAATTGTGTTTTACGCAGGAAGGATACTACAAAATAACATCTGATCAACAAATATCTCAACCATAATTTAACTTTTAAAACACTTTAAGAAGGTACAAAATAATATAAAACTAAACAGAAATAAATTTTTTAAAGCCAATTACAAACATATAAATTGTTAAAGTCGAGCTCTGGCAACTGTTCCTAAATCCACTGAAATTTTTTACGTGCTTTTTTAACAAAAAAAAATTTTGGCTAGTTTTAGTTGCACTTTTTTTTTCTTAGCTTACAGTTTTAGTAATCTAACTTATTGAACGTTATATTAGTTATAGATTTAAGTCAATTAAGTAGGCTAATGCATTGTATTTGTTACAAAAATTTACGTTTTGAACCACAAACTCATGCGATTTTTAAACAGTGATAATTCGTTATCTTTTTAATTAGCGTAATTTTGCGAAAAAATGGGGGAAATTTAGCAGAATTTAAAAAAGTGCGTTAGCAAAAAAGGGGGTGGATACTTCTCAGCAAGTATTGTTTTTCTTAATCTTAAATTAGTAATTTTTTGCTGCATAGCTTTAAGCGGAAAAATACAAACAAGGGTGTTCAAATCGAAATCGAATTGCGTTCCTTTACAAACGCATTGTTTGCGGATTACGACCTCGCGTGGCGGACCTTACGTCTGTCCAAGTAGTTTCAAGTGCCCGTTGACCAGGTTGAAGGGTGTCCGATTGGAAGTAAAGCAAAACATTTGGATGTCCTGCAATCTAAATGTATAAACCGGTAGAAGTCAATGTTATTTACCAATCCAGTCAATTAGCAAATGCTTTATAATGAAAGTGTCAAGCCGACATATGACAAGATATATTCTACGTCACCGGCATTTAGTACGATAATGACGAACGATGGCAAATTTTGGCGTAAAACCCGCAAGTTACCGTATAATTAGTGATTTTCGTGTTATGTGCCGACTATTATTACATGTTTTTTGAAAAAAAAGAAAGATATTCATGCCGTAGAATATATAGTTTAACAAAAAAAAAAACATTTTTGCTAACGTAATTTTTTTTTAATTTTGGAGAATTGTTTTTTATTTAAAAAAATTCAAATTTTTTTATTTAAACCCACTAAAAAATGTTATAATAGTTTGATATAAAATTCACAAATAAAAATGGCCAAAAATGAAGAAAATTTCTGCAAGTTTTCTCAAAACAGACACTGAACGAGAAAACTGAACATGAACATTTTGATTCGTTATCATATGTCCCCGCCCCCATTTTTTTATTCACTAAACAACTGTACCAGCCACAATAGGCTTGCTTTTGCGACCATCTGCGAGATATGAGCACTGTTTTTTTAAGACAGCAGAAAATTACCCTTACTGAGATTCAAACTCGGATCTCCTTTCTTTGAATTCCAGGTGTTCAGTCGGACGCGCTACCACTGCACCATAGGAGTGCTTCTTATTTAGCTTACAAAGTATTTTATAGGCAGCTTGCACTGAGACTCTGTTTATACATGAAGTATGCAATATACAGAAGCTTCACCATAATGGATAATTACCGTATCTCCTACTTATCTTTCGTAGTATGCAGATCAAGCGATCGAAAGCGCGCGAAATTTCGATCGGTTGCTCTGCATACTACGAAAGATAAGTAGGATATGGTAATTATCCATTATGATGACACTTATGTATATTGCATACTTTATGTATAAACCGAGTTCCAGTGCAAGGTGCCTATACTCGCCAGTACTTATGAATCATCACTTTAAAAAGGTAAATTCCACGTCCCGCTTTTAATTTATTTTTATTGTGACGATGTTGCTTGCTTTTTTGTATGTACCTCATTTCTTTTAACGAAATAAAAATATATAAATATTATTTCGTTGCTTTTATAACTACTTTTGCAGGGTGAAAATAATTTGTGCGAAAAATTAACGCGAGATTCACTAGGTTCCTAACTAGAGCTTGTGCAAAAATGGTGTGCACTAGAAAATTTTTAAAGTCAATATTTTTCCAATTGTGTGGTTAATTTAGATGACAGTTATTGAGTTATTTCAGTGTTTAATTTAGGTTAAATTTTATTCCTTAGTAAAATTTTCGTCAGAAATCAAACGTTTGTTTTTTGCATTATGTTAATTTCAAATGTTTCATCTGTAGATTTATAATTTTTGGCCAAAGTCCCCAAAAAGTCGATTTTGTATGGAGCTTCCCGGACTCTCTCTTTAATATCTTGAAAACGGCTAATGAACGTCAATCGCTATAGTCATATCAATATCCGCCTTAAATAAATACACATATGTGAATGCAAGATTTTCCTTATCTCACTGGAGGTGTTATACTGCACTAATACCAAAAATTTAGAAAAAACTAAAAATTTGAAAGTCTCATGAACCACCAAAAACATGGACAACAAAATTTGTTTGGCTTTCAACGCGGGTTTAAAATCTGTTTTTTACTGATTTATTATTAATAAGCCTAAGCAAAACCTAAAAAACAAAAAAAATTGAAATATAATTAAGGTTTATTAAAATAAGTTGTTTTTAAAGAATGTTTAATTTTTTCAGAACTAAACTTTGGTTGGTATTTAAGCTGTTATTATAAAAAATTGGTAACTATGTACCATGAAAATAATCATAATAATTTTAAAAAATTAAGTCAGTTACACCACAAAAATCCGTACTTTACAAATCTAAAAAATCGAGCAGCTTTCTATGTAATAATGTGTAAATTTCAAACGCAGGGTTAAAAAAAATTATTTAGAATTTTCTGAAAAAAAATATGCTTAATTTAAAGTCAGTTCGACTTTTCATTCCTGGATAGATCAAACAATATACATAATAAAACTTGTGTTTACATTTGAGCACTTCAAAACGAGCTTATTTTAAAGTGTAGTGAACCTGATTAGCCGTAAAATGTCGCGTGTACCGGAAGCACAATAAAATCCATAGTTTACTTTTTAAAAATAGATAAAAATAATACAAACAAAAAAAACTATAAGTTCAAAGCAGAACTAAATTATAGATTATAAAACGAATCACATTTGTAATAAATCTGTTTGTTTGCACGTCTTTCTGTAAGCGCGCAGGTGTGGAAATTGCGACCGAACAACGAAACATTTACTCACAAGCTCCGACATATAGCTTGACTTTTATTGCTTTTTAATTAATGTTTTATATCCATATTTTTTTTTGAATAAAACCAATATCGAACATCCTAAATTAATATCATATATTTAAATAATCATTGACATAATTATCCGAAATTTCAAAAATAGTGAAGTTATAACCATAGGTGGGCAGCCTCTCGGATTTTGGGGGGTATACCCGCCCCGGAAATTTGGGAAGGTGTCCCAAAACATTTTTTGGAGTATACCTCAAATACCCCATTTTTAGCGTTTTTAGTACTGCTACCCTCAAATTTTAGGGGGGGTGTCCGGGGTGAATTGGGGACGATTCGCTCCCGCCAATTCGCTCCCAAGACAATTCGCTCCCGGGCAATTCGCTCCCGGAACAATTCGCTCCTGGACAATTCGATCCCTGGACACTTCGCTCCCTGGACAATTCGCTCCCTGGACAATTCGCTCCCGGGACAATACGCTCCCGGGACAATTCGCTCCCTGGGAAAATCAATTGTTTTCAAAATCAATTTCATGAATAATTAAAGAGTAATAACATAAATTATTTTATTAAAAATTTTTGTAAACTAAATTTTTTCAAAACTTATTAAAAACAAAAAAGCCCTAAATATGCAAGTAGAATAACTTAAAACATATTTCAAGGTTAAATACGCTTGAAATCGCTCATTTAATGGGCGGAGCTCCGTAGCTCCCTCGGCTTTAAAATGCCAGAGCTCTGGAACATGATATTGGAGAGGAGAAACATCACTATAAAATTCATTCGTATGATCTCATTTATTTTAATTATAAATTTTAATAATAATTTTAATGTTTTTTCTCATTTTTTTAACGTTGCTTATATGCCTTTTAAAGAAGTTGTTTTGGTTAGTTATGGAATTCAAAAAATTGTTAAATGGATATAATAAACATTGTTCTTATAAATACAATATAATATACAAAAACTAAGCATTTTGTTAGGGTGCGTTAATACTTATGACAAAACGTCCTTTGGACAAAGTCCTAAGAACGTTTTTACATACGTTTATACGCTGTATTTGTCCTTTGGACTTTGTCCAAAGGATGTTTTGTCATAAGTATGAACGCACCCTTATGCTCACTTATTTTTAAGTTGAGTTTACTATAGTTGTACAAAATAGGTTAGTTTATATGATAATTAAATCAATAATAAATTAATAATAAACAATCAATAAATCACACATCATTTTTACAAAAAATAACTAAAAAATCATTAATTTCGTCAGAATAAATTGCCGGTGGATAGCAATGTATTTTTTGATTCTAAGAAAAAAATTTTAGAAAAATCTTTTGTTTTAATTTATTGGCGAAATATCTTTTTGGCGGCGAATCAAAT
>JASAMX010002376.1:0-11065 GCA_030248175.1 Microlaimidae sp. YZB2_3 | reverse complement strand
TTGACGCATCGTAGTTAAACCGCTCATCTTTCATTTTGTGTACTTCGTTCAGTTACGTATTGCTCTACTCCTACCTACACAAAATCAATCCCACACAATACACATCACCAAATTGCAGGGTATGCAAAACACAAACACACACAACACAACATCTTCACATGCACACACATAGGTGACCCCTGGGACCAGAAGACCTTTGGGCAAACCCCTCAGCGGTTGCTCATTCTTCCTCTGGGAGTGAAGAGTAAGCAACGCGAGGAGCATGCCAAATGGAATAAACCAGGGTTGAACGAAACCTTGGTTGCTGGCAAAGGACACAGATAATATGTTGTAGGCCCATTAGTTTTTTTTTATTTTAATTTATAAAAAATTTATTTGTTTTGTCTTTATTTAAAAATGTTTACCCAGGTTTCGCTTATAAAAAAGTTCCATAAGTTGAAAATGTTAAATTAAAAAAGTGTTTTGGTATGCATTATGCAATAAAAATATTTTGATTGTGTTTGATTAATATTAAAGTTGTAAGCCTTTTAACTGCGTAAATACTGCTCTAAATAGCTTAAAATACTGTGAAATATGTGTATAGTTTTTATTTTTGCACCTATTCAATGAAAATTGTTAGTTTTTTTTAAAATAGTCCCTTTTTTTCCAAAAAATAGCCCCGTTTTCAAATTTTTTGAAAATTTTGTAATTTCTCACAGTTTGAAAACAAAAATAAGGGTTTGGAATACTTTTTTGTAGTAAATAGCAGATTAACCCATTGCCCATTTTTGATATTAAAACCTGTTAAAGTGCCATTTTTATTTGTGAATACTAAGCTTTTGTATTTTTCTTGAAATAAAATAATATTAATATGGAATGAAACTGAAATGATGAGTTTAATTTTGAATTTTTATCAATATTTCGTTGCAAGCTAAATTTTAGCATAATAAATTTCACTTTGATCTTCTAATGGTTAAAATTTGAAGGAAATATTGCAAACGCAATATATTATAGGGAATCGGCCCTGCGTTATGGAAAATTTGCATGCACTTTTTTTTGGAATTTTGGCCTATAAGGAATTTGTCCATGGGGTTTTTGTACAGATCGTTTAATATATTTTCAAAAAACTTCCACATAATATTTAATTAATTATTGTTTAGTAATAAATATAAAATATTTTTGTTGGATACTGATTTTAATACTTCGCCATACAATTTATTAAACCACATAAATTTTAGCAAAACGATCATTTTCTGTCACTTATTATTAAAAAACTTGCCAAATTGAACTGATTTGAATTTATCAATAGAAAACAATATCATGGGAAATTCAGAAAGTGACGAAAATTATTATGTTCATTCAGAAGAAACAGAAGAAGAAGAAGAAGGGTCGGAAAGACGGGATACCGACCGACAGTCTGAAAGTAAGTTTTATCTCATATTATCTTTTATAGAAATTAGAAAGTTACTTAAAATTACACTATTTTTCTGGAAAAAAATAGTATAGTTTTGTATTGCGTTTTTTTACCTAAATAACATTTTATTTTATTATGTAGGTAATTTCTAAACTGAAATGTTTTCTCAGAATTGTCTTTTGGAAGAAATTTTAATAGTTCTCCAACGCGTACGGTACCCCGGTAACCGTACATAGGTGTTTTTTGGGGTGGGGGACAGAGGGTCCACCCACCCCCCTAGAGCCAAAATTTCGGACCCCCCTACAGACTTGCGCACGGTCTGGAAATGCCCCCCCCGTTTTTATGGAGAATTTGCCCCCCCCCGCCAAAAAATGAAAAAGTACCCTAAAATTATGACGTCATTTTTAACCTATGATGACGCCATCATCGCGAATTTTTTGCAGTTTTTAGCCTATTTCAATGTATTTTAAACCATTTTAGACCTATTTTTACCTTATTTTCGCTTTTTTTCTCCCTTTTTTCCCTTTTCCCTTCTTTTTTTCCCCTTTTTTTTCTCTTTTTTTTTCTTTCCCCTCTGCTTGCCCCCCCCCTTTTATTGCTCCCCACCCGTTTCAAAAAAATTGCCCCCCCCGTTTTGGCCGTGCCCCCCGATAAACTACCGGGGGGGCGGGGGGCGGCTTGCACAGGTCTGCCCCTTGAAAATATCCAGCCCCCCTTCCCCCAAAGCTCGAGAGCAGTCCGGCCTGACCTCCCCTAGCGAGGCGGCTGACCCCCTCCCTCTCCCGACCGATTTGAAAGTCTAATTTTTTATTTACTGTCAAAAACACGGTTTTTTTTAGTTAAAAACAGTGTTTAAATACACTTTTTAGGCCTAAATAGGCGGTTTTAATATATAAAATTCAATATTAGACCTAAAAACACTTAAATTATTGATTTAAAAAACACTTTGTTAAAAAATCGGACCCCCTTAACGTTCCCTAAATTTGAAATGTTGTACCCGAGATTGACCCTCCCTAAAAAGCCAGGGGGGTCCGGACCGCTCTGGACTGGACCCCCCTAAAAATTTTTTGCCTTGCACCCGGGGGTGGACCCCCTAGCGGATCTGACCAAAAACACCTATGTACCGTAACGTGCTTAGCTAGAAACGTTGGGGGCACTTTTTCAGTTTAGTGGTGGGGCATAGATAAGCATCAGGAAGGGGGGTTAGGGTAGCGGGTAGGGTCTACCTTCCCCCAGCATCAAAACATCGGACCCCTCCCCCTAGAAAAAAATTAAGGGGGTCTCCCTTTCCCAAATTTTTTATTTTGGCACCCTACCTTCTTCTGAAATTCTCAAATGAACCTCCCCCTTTCCCAATTTACTGTCAAAAAGACAATTTTGTAGTAAAAAATTGTTTTACCTAAATACCTAGCTTATTTTAGTCGTTTAAATTATATATTAGAGCTTAAACACTTAAATTCATTATTTAAAACAACTTTGTTTGGAAACCGGACCTCATCTGACCCTGTTCTAAATATCTAGCCGGTCTACCCCGGGTTGACCCCCTTGCAGAAAGCTAGAGGGGGTACAGAACGGACTCCACCTCGACCCCCCTCCTAGCTTTAAAAAGACCATTTATCCGGGGTAGCCACTCCTAGCTTCCCGATCCATGCTCATGTATGGGTAGATGGGGGTTATACCCGACCGCGACCGAGGGTGTAACCTCCAGCCCCCTCCTCCCCGCAAAGTGGCGTGCCCAGGATTTCTCTCCCAAAATTCAATAAACGTAAGGATACCCCTTACAGAAAAATCAGGCTTCGCCGAATTTTTTTGAGGGGAGAGGGCGGCCGCCCCCCCCCCCCCCTGGTCACGCCACTGCCCCTGCTCATCTTTGACTAGGAGCTAGTGTGCCATTTAGCCACCAGAACTGTGCTGACCTTCGGGCAGCACCTAACGGGCCTACGGGTTCCACTACCACCTAAACCTGGTTGCTGGATCTTTTCTTTTGTAGAAATGTGTCCAGCGTGGCATGGCTAGAGTGTTTGTTGTTGTACGTTGGCCACACATAGCAGTTTTCCATCTAGCAAGCCAGTGGACAAATACAGCTCTATTGTGCGTGGAGTTTGTAGCACTGGCCTTGCAGGAACACCTATACTGACCATGTACGACGTTAAATAGTAAGATCAATATTAGGCGCGACTTAAAAAATCCTTTAGACAAAGACCTCGGAATGGGTGAACACTGCATGTAGTGAACACTCTAGCGGTAAAGATTGCCAACATTGTTATTAATGTTGGACTAAGAGTCTTAACCATAGGGGTGAAACATTTTCGCCCCTCCTGGCTTGTCTTAGCGCCTGCCCTTTGCATAATCTGCATAGGGAAGATAAGTTTCAGGCTATTCAACAACAACAACAACAACTAGGAGCTGTTTTTTTTTCCTAAATTTACTGACTAAAAAAACTATCATGCCAAATTAATGAGCCCCGCTTTCACCTTAGGTTATTGGGGATGAAAAAATGCGTCCGAATTTAGGGGCGAAACGTATTTTTTCATCACATGTTAAAATTTAAGTTATAAGCGCGTTTAAAGTACTGTCTTTTATTTCATATATGATGATTATTTGCGCGGTTAATAATTTTATATTATATTATTGTTATAGCAAAAAGGTGTTGGGTTTTTTTCCGTTCTTCCCCAATTTTTTTTTTACTTTCTTTTTTATTAAAACAATTTCTTTATATTTTTTTGTAAGCCTTTTCATTTTTTAGCTCATTCAAGCACAGAAAGCGTGGGTTCAGATGAGGATTATAACAGTGATTCGTCAACCCGTACATGCCACCCAATTAACAGTCCCACCGGCTTTGTATACACCTCAGATAGTAACTTAAGTGACATTGGAGAGGACAAAACAAATATAGAAAATAAAGTAATTTTATTATGTATATATATATTGTACATAGCAATAAAAATTAAATATTACGCGTTTGTTAAAAAATTAGAAAAAACACTAAAAAAATCCATTAAAGACTTAGTATCCAAAAAACAAAATTTTCGTAGTCATATTTTTGGACCGGTATATAAAAATAATAAAAATAAATGTCAAATGTAACATTTTTTTATATAAATATATATATATTATTATATTGTTGTAAT
This sequence comes from Microlaimidae sp. YZB2_3, assembly GCA_030248175.1. Lineage (NCBI taxonomy): Eukaryota > Metazoa > Nematoda > Chromadorea > Desmodorida > Microlaimidae > Microlaimidae sp. YZB2_3. Next base: position 6,541 of record JASAMX010002376.1, on the reverse strand, counting down.
TAGTAATTGAGACAGTGGGCGGTGTTTTCCACTCTTTGTCTCTAAATTTTAATATTAAATATGATCGACACCATAGGTGAGAAAAGGGGGGAGGGGGCAGTGTGGGCTTAGCTTGACCCCCCCTAGCCTCGAAATTTTGGGCCCCCTAGACAAAAATCTTAGGGGCCACCCTCCCTCCAAATTTCAGAATTTTTACCCCTGAACCCCATCTAAAACTTGAAATCTGACCCTCCCTACCCCTCCTAAAATTTTAGGTGCTTTTTATACTAAATTTTCTTTTCAAAATCCATTGTTTCATTTTTTGAGGGAGATGGATTTTAGTAAAAAATTTGAGGGTTTAAAAAAATTTAATTTTTAAAAAAAGTTAAAAAAGCAGGGATAAACTTAGATAAAGCTGTATAATACACTAATTTTTGGCCTAGTAACGATTATCTAATGTTTTTAGCGGTAAAAACATGCTTTCTTAGTTTACATTAGCGGACATTGACAGAGCCTGGTATTCACAAAAAAGCAGTGGCGTGCCCAGGGGGGGGCGACCGCCCCCACCCCCGAAATCCGGCGAAGCCGGATTTTTTCGTAAGGGGGGACCCTTTCGCTTTTTGAATTTTGGGAAAGAAAATTTTTTTCTTAAATATTAAAACAGAAACTTTCCTGATGCCTTCCAAACGCATATTAATAGTCAAAAACCAAATTTTCCCCGCTTCGCGGGTATTTTAAATTGACAATTTATTTCAGTTTTTCAATTTCAAATCGATTTCGCCGCTCAATAGTTAAGGCATACATGTTAAATAAAACTACTATAAACACTATTAACCTTTTATTAACGTTTTAAACACATGTTTTAAATGGATAGGAATAAAAAAACCTTAAATTTTGTTTTAATTATCATCTGGAATTAAAATTTCTAGTGTATTTTAGCGCCTTAAATTAAAAATTTTCTCCCCCGGGGGGCATTCTGCCCCCCGGACCCCCCTGACAAGGGACTCTGCCCCTTGACCCCGCTGGGGGGCTCTCGCCCCCCAGACCCCCCATTTCTGGGGGGGCTGCCGCCCCCCAGACCCCCCTCAGGGTTAGTATATTCCCCCAGGCCGTCTCCCCCCCCGAAATGAAATACTGGGCACGCCACTTCTGGCGGCTACACCCACACTGTTTACCAAAGCTAAGTAAACCACACTGTGAATCCCCATCCCCCCCTCTTAGGCTTTTTCAACTGTTCGTTTATGTTGTTATAGACCGGTCGCGGGTGTTTGCCGGGTAAGCTTTCATCTAGGGGGGGGGGGTCGACCCCCCTGACTTCTGGGGGGGTGAGACCGGTGGAAGATTTTGAAACTTAGAGGGGTTCAGTTGGCAAATTTCCGCAACAAAACACTTTTAAACTATTAAAGGTTTAATAATAGGTGTTTATCATAAGATAATACTACCTTCTATTTAATAAAAAGTGATATTGAGGATAAAAAGGGTGTAAAAACATGAATTTGTGTTAAAAATTCACGTTTTTGGAAGAAAATTTAATATAAAAAAGTAGTTAAACAGACCTCTGCACGGTCTGGAAGAATACCCCCCCCCGCTTTATTGGAGGATTTGCCCCCCGTTGTATTGTTCTTCCCCAGTAAAAACATTAGATAATGGTACCCTACCAAATTAGTGTATTATACAGCTTTATCTAAGTTTATCCCTGCTTTTTTAACTTTTTTTTAAAAATTTAAATTTTTTTTAAACCCTCAAATTTTTTACTAAAATCCATCTCCCTCAAAAAATGAAACAATGGATTTTGAAAAAGAAAATTTAGCATAAAAAGCACCTAAAATTTTAGGAGGGGTAGGGAGGGGTAGATTTACAAGTTTTAGATGGGGGTTCAGGGGTAAAAATTCTGAAATTTGGAGGGAGGGTGGCCCCTAAGATTTTTGTCTAGGGGGACCAAAATTTCGAGGCTAGGGGGGTTCAAGCTAAGCCCACCCTGCCCCCTCCCCCCATTTCTCACCTAGGGTGTCGATCCTATTTAATAATAAAATTTAGAGACAAAGAGTGGAAAACACCGCCCACTGTCTCAATTACTAATTACAACAATATAATAATATATATATATTTATATAAAAAAATGTTACATTTGACATTTATTTTTATTATTTTTATATACCGGTCCCAAAAATATGACTACGAAAATTTTGTTTTTTGGATACTAAGTCTTTAATGGATTTTTTTAGTGTTTTTTTTAATTTTTTAACAAACGCGTAATATTTAATTTTTTATTGCTATGTACAATATATATATATAATAAAATTACTTTATTTTTCTAATATTTGTTTTGTCCTCTCCAATGTCACTTAAGTTACTATCTAGGTGTATACAAGCCGGTGGGACTGTTAATTGGGTGGCATGTACGGGTTGACGAATCACTGTTATAATCCTCATCTGAACCATGCTCTTCTGTGCTTGAATGAGCTAAAAATGAAAAGGCTTACAAAAAAATATAAAGAAATTGTTTTAATAAAAAAGAAAGTAAAAAAAAAATTGGGGTAAAACGGAAAAAAACCCAACACCTTTTTGCTATAACAAGAATATAATATAAAATTATTAACCGCGCAAATAATCATCATATATGAAATAAAAGACAGTACTTTAAACGCGCTTATAACTTAAATTTTAACATGTGATGAAAAAATGCGTTTTGCCAAATTTGAACGGCATTTTTTCATCCCCAATAACCTAAGGTGAAAGCGGGGCTCATTAATTTGGCATGATAGTTTTTTTAGTCAGTAAATTTAGGAAAAAAAACAGCTCCTAGTTGTTGTTGTTGTTGTTGAATAGCCTGAAACTTATCTTCCCTATGCAGATTATGCAAAGGGCAGGACGCTAAGACAAGCCAGGAGGGGCGAAAATGTTTCACCCTGATGGTTAAGACTCTTAGTCCAACATTAATAACAATGTTGGCAATCTTTACCGCTAGAGTGTTCACTACATGCAGTGTTCACCCATTGCCGAGGTCTTTGTCTAAAGGATTTTTTTAAGTTGCGCCTAATATTGATCTTACCATCTAACGTCGAACATGGCCAGCACAGGTTTTTTTGCAAGGCCAGTGCTACCAACTCCCGGACACACTAGAGCTGTATTCGTCCACTGGGTTGCCAGATGGAAAAATGCTATGTGTGGCCAACGTACAACAACAAACACTCTAGCCATGCCACGCTGGACACATTTCTACAAAAGAAAAGATCCAGCAACCAGGTTTAGGTGGTAAGTGGAACCCCCAGGTCCCTTACGGTGCTGCCCGAAGGTCAGCACAGTTCTGGTGGCTACTTGGCACACTAGCTCCTAGTCAAAGATGAGCAGGGGCAGTGGCGTGACCAGGGGGGGGGGGGGGGCGGCCGCCCTTTTCCTCAAAAAAATTCGGCGAAGCCTGATTTTTCTGTAAGGGGTATCCTTACGTTTTATTGAATTTTGGGAGAGAAATCCTGGGCACGCCACTTTGCGGGGAGGAGGGGGCTGGAGGTTACACCCTCGGTCGCGGTCGGGTATAACCCCCATCTACCCATACATGAGCATGGATCGGGAAGCTAGGAGTGGCTACCCCGGATAAATGGTCTTTTTAAAGCTAGGAGGGGGTCCCCAAGGTGGTAGTTCGTTCTGTACCCCCTTTAGCCTTCTGCAAAGGGGGTCAACCCGGGGTAGACCGGCTGAGATATTTAGAACAGGGTCAGATGAGGTCCGGTTTCCAAACAAAGTTGTTTGAAATAATGAATTTAAGTGTTTAAGCTTGAACACAGGGTTTAAACGACTAAAATAAGCTAGGTATTTAGGTAAAACAATTTTTTATGACAAAATTGTCTTTTTGACAGTAAATTGGGGAAAGGGGGAGGTTCATTTGAGAATTTCAGAAGAAGGTAGGGTGCCAAAATAAAAAATTTGGGAAAGGGAGACCCCCTTAATTTTTTTCTAGGGGGAGGGGTCCGATGTTTTGATGCTGGGGGAAGGTAGACCCTACCCGCTAACCCCAGACCCCCTTCCCTACGCTTATCTATGCCCCACCACTAAACGCGAAAAAGTGCCCCCAAACGTTTCTAGCTAAGCACGTTACGGTACATAGGTGTTTTTGGTCAGATCCGCTAGGGGGTCCACTCCTGGTGTATGGGAAAAACCTTCTCAGGGCCCTCGAGCTCCAGAGTGCTGACCCTGGCTTTTTAGGGGAGGGTCAATCTAAATTTACAACATTTCAAATTTAGGGAACGTATAAGGGGGTCCGATTTTTTAACAAAGTGTTTTTTAAATCAAATAATTTAAGTGTTTTTAGGTCTAATATTGAATTTTATATATTAAAACTGCCTATTTAGGCCTAAAAAGTGTATTTAAACACTGTTTTTAACTAAAAAAAACCGTGTTTTTGACAGTAAATAAAAAAATTAGACTTTCAAATCGGTCGGGAGAGGGAGGGGGTCAGCTGCCTCGCTAGGGGAGGTCAGGCCGGGAGCCGCCTCGAGCTTTGGGAAGGGGGGCTGAGAGATTTTCAAGGGACAAGAGAGCCGCGAGCCGCCCCCCGCCCCCCCGGTAGTTTATCGGGGGGGGGTCACGGCCGAAACGGGGGGGCAATTTTGAAACGGGTGGGGGAGCAAAGGGGGGGGGGCAAGCAGAGGGGGAAAGAAAAAAAGAGAAAAAAAAGGGGAAAAAAAGAAGGGAAAAGGGAAAAAGGGGGGAGAAAAAGTGAAAATAAGGTAAAAATAGGTCTAAAATGGTTTAAAATACATTGAAATAGGCTAAAAACTGCAAAAAATTCGCGATGATGGCGTCATCATAGGTTAAAAATGACGTCATAATTTTAGGGTACTTTTTCATTTTTTGGCGGGGGGAGGGCAAATCCTCCAATAAAACGGGGGGGGCATTTCCAGACCGTGCACAGGTCTGTAGGGGGGTCCGAAATTTTGGCTCTAGGGGGGGGGGGTGGGTGGACCTTCTGTCCTGTCCCCCACCCCAAAAACCACCTATGTACGGTTACCGGGGTACCGTACGCGTTGGAGAACTATTAAAATTTCTTCCAAAAGACAATTCTGAGAAAACATTTCAGTTTAGAAATTACCTACAGAATAAAATAAAATGTTATTTAGGTAAAAAAACGCAATACAAAACTATACTATTTTTTTCCAGCAAAATAGTGTAATTTTAAGTAACTTTCTAATTTATATAAAAGATAATATGAGATAAAACTTACTTTCAGACTGTCGGTCGGTATCCCGTCTTTCCGACCCTTCTTCTTCTTCTTCTGTTTCTTCTGAATGAACATAATAATTTTCGTCACTTTCTGAATTTCCCATGATATTGTTTTCTATTGATAAATTCAAATCAGTTCAATTTGGCAAGTTTTTTAATAATAAGTGACAGAAAATGATCGTTTTGCTAAAATTTATGTGGTTTAATAAATTGTATGGCGAAGTATTAAAATCAGTATCCAACAAAAATATTTTATATTTATTACTAAACAATAATTAATTAAATATTATATGGAAGTTTTTTGAAAATATATTAAACGATCTGTACAAAAACCCCATGGACAAATTCCTTATAGGCCGAAATTCCAAAAAAAAGTGCATGCAAATTTTCCATAACGCAGGGCCGATTCCCTATAATATATTGCGTTTGCAATATTTCCTTCAAATTTTAACCATTAGAAGATCAAAGTGAAATTTATTATGCTAAAATTTAGCTTGCAACGAAATATTGATAAAAATTCAAAATTAAACTCATCATTTCAGTTTCATTCCATATAAATATTATTTTATTTCAAGAAAAATACAAAAGCTTAGTATTCACAAATAAAAATGGCACTTTAACAGGTTTTAATATCAAAAATGGGCAATGGGTTAACCTGCTATTTACTACAAAAAAGTATTCCAAACCCTTTTTTTGTTTTCACATTGTGAGAAATTACAAAATTTTCAAAAAATTTGAAAACTGGACTATTTTTGGAAAAAAAGGGACTATTTTAAAAAAACTAACAATTTTCATTGAATAGGTGCAAAAATAAAAACTATACACATATTTCACAGTATTTTAAGCTATTTAGAGCAGTATTTACGCAGTTAAAAGGCTTACAACTTTAATATTAATCAATTTAACACAATCAAAATATTGCATAATGCATACCAAAACACTTTTTTAATTTAACATTTTCAACTTATGAAACTTTTTTATAAGCGAAACCTGGGTAAACATTTTTAAATAAACACAAAACAAATAAATTTTTAATAAATTAAAATTAAAAAAAACTAATGGGCCTACAAACATATTATCTGTGTCCTTTGCCAGCAACCAAGGTTTCGTTCAACCCTGGTTTATTCCATTTGGCATGCTCCTCGCGTTGCTCACCCCCTCTTTCCACTCCCAGAGGAGATCAGCAACCGCTGAGGGGTTTGCCCAAAGGTCTTCTGGTCCCAGGGTTGTATTAATGTGTGTGCATGTGAAAAGATGTTGTGTTGTGTGTGTTTGTGTTTTGCATAGCGGGCAATTTGGTGATGTGTATTGTGTGGGATTGATTGTGTAGGTAGGAGTAGAG